>VMDO01020150.1:0-38149 GCA_007922755.1 Pedetes capensis | reverse complement strand
TATTGTCAGTGCTTCTCTGCTGTTCATAGGGTTTTCAATGGCAGATTGATTTTTGGGAGGGGGTTGCCAGGTCCTTCTCCCAAGCCTGCAGCACCTGGTGTTCCCAGGCGGTCTCCCATCCAGGTACTAACCAGGTCCGACCCTGCTTAGCTTCCGGGATCTGACGGGATCGGATGCCACAGGGCTACCGCTGCAGGCACAGCTGCATAGGTTTAGGTAAATTAAGTTGAAGGGCATGACTTAGGCCTGAGACTAAAATGGAGTCTTTAGTCACTCATCCTAATTCTAGACTTTGGGGATTCCAAGTCACAAATTATTAGCCTCTCCATAAAGTATTTGAACTCCCTTCCATGGGGGCTGGAAATAGGAAGACACTGAAAGTTTTAGGGTGCAATATGACATGATCTTATATAACAGGAATGTGTTTTATAGTATGTATCAGGAAACCCAGCTACCAAGTATCTAAACCATCAATGGCAAAACTTTTTCTCTAAGTGGTCACATAGTAATATTTTTTTTTGCTGTCAGGCCAAAGGGCAAAATCATGAATATTATATAGGTACTTATAGAATAAGGGAGGAAATGGTCCTACCCTGATTACCTTGTTTGCACCCAACATTCTCTATGTGATTGATTTGCTGCACAAAATGGGCCTGGTAGGTTGGGAGAGGAAGGGAAACCATGGTCAGATTCACTCTGAAGCTGTGTGTCTCAGTGACTCATGAATCCCAATCCTTCTGAAGAGCCAGACCTTCTGAACTTGGACAGCTGCTAAAGATGGAGCAACTACTAGATGGAGACTCCATGCCAGGTGCCTAGATGTTGCCATTAGCAGTGTCCCCAGCTTGTAGTTGCTGACTAGATCAGGCTCTGAGCAACTGCTAGTTGCAGCTGCAAATCAAGTAGGTAGGCTCTGGGGGAAAAAAAGGAAATAGGCTTTTTTTCTGCAGCTCTAATGCTAACCTCCCCCACACATCTGTCACTTTGCTTTCTGTGGGGGCTTGCATGTTACTATGAGGCTGAAAGCTATGCCACCGGTATCTCAGATACCAGCAGGGTCACTCATGGTGAACAGGTTTCAGCTTAGCTTCCAGACTTAGACTAGGGAGTAGGACCTGGTGACCCACTCCAGAAACAACTAGCCATTGAAAACCCTACGAATAGCAAAGAAGCACTGACAGATATAATGCCGGAAAATGAGCACCCCAGATTGGAAGGCACTCAAAAGACTACTGGGAAAGTTTCCTCCTCAACAGAAAGTCTACCTTAATGATGGAAAAGGAGTAAAGCCCCAGGGACCTCCATTTGCTGATGTGGCACAACTTAAAATGAGGAGAAATAACTAAACATCCATGAATAATTGGAACATGGAATGTACGTAGTGTGAATCTAGGCATCAGTGAGCTAAAATGCCAACAAATTTGGAAAACAGCTACCTGGCCAACTGACTGGAAGAGATCCATATTTGTGCCTATTACCAGAAAAGAGGATCCAACTGAATGTGGAAACTATCAAATAATATCATTAACATCACATGCAAGCAAAATTTTACTAAAGATCATTCAAAAACTACTGCAGCAGTATATAGATAAGGAACTGCCAGAAAATTAAGCCAGATTCAAAAGAGGGCATGGAAACAGGGACATCATTGCTGATGTCAGATGGGTATTAGCTGAAAGCAGAGAATACCAGAAAGATGTCTAGCTATGTTCTGTTGACTATGCAAAGGTATTTGACTGTGTGGACCATAACAAATTATGGATAACACTTCAAAGAGTGGGAATACCAGAGCACCTAATTGTACTCATGAGGAATACGTACATAAACCAGGAGGCAGTTGTTCGAATAGAACAAGGAAACACTGCCTGGTTTAAAGTTGAGAAAGGTATGTGCATCAGGGCTGTATACTTTCATCATATCTCTTCAATTTATATGCTGAGAAAATAATCCAAGAAGCTGGACTTTATGAAGAAAAACTTAGCATCAGGATTGGAGGAAGACTCATTAACAACCTGCATTATGCAGATAACACAACTCTGCTTGCTGAAAGTGAAGAAGATTTGAAATATTTACTGATGAAGATCAAAGAGCATAGCTTTCAGTATGGATTGTGACTAAACATCAACAAAACAAAAATCCTTACAACTGGGTCAGTACACAACTTCATAATAAATGGAGAAAAGATTGGGATTGTCCATGATTTTGCTTTACTTGGTTCTACAGTCAACACCCATGGAATCAGCAGTCAAGAAATGAAAAGAGGCATTGCTTTGGGAAAAGCTGTGGAAAAAGATCACTTTAAAGTATTGAAAGTTAAAGATGTCACATTGAAGACAAAGATGTACCAGACTCACGTCATGGTATTTTCACTTGCATCATATGATTGTGAAAACTGGACATTTAACAAGGGAGACAGGAGAAGAATTGATGCTTTTGAATTATGGTGCCTGGAGACGATTATTGAATATACCATGGACTGCCAAAAGAACCAACAGATCTGACCTAGAAGAAATGCAACCAGAGTGCTCCTTGGAAGCAAGGATGGCTTGACTGCATCTTATATATTTTGGACATGTAATCAGGAGGGCCCAATCCTTGGAAGAGGACATCATGTTTGGGAGAGTGGCAGGTCAACAAAAAAAGGAAAACCCTCCACTTGATGGATTGGCACAGTGTCTGCAACAATGGGGTTAAACATAAATAAGGTTGTGTGCCTGGCACAGGATCGAAGAGTGTTTCGTTCCGCTGTACATAGGGTGGCAATGAGGCAGACCCAACTCAACAGCACCTAACAACAACAATGCTAACCTGCTCCAAAAGGCTTTATATGAAACCAGTGGCTGCAGGATTGGGCCCACAGCCAGTTGTTCTTTAGATCTGATCTACATGGGTAGTCTGTGCTCTAGTGAAGCTCAGTCTCTCTATTTGTGCACTAGATTCGTTCTTCCTTCATCTACTTCCCTCATCACCTCTTCTTCCCTTTCTGTCCTGCATCATCAATTTTCTATCTTTATTGACTTTGTTTTTATCATGTAAATGTAGTATTATTTCACCATCTAAATAAAACAAAGCAAAAACCCTCTTTCAATTTTGTCATCCAGTTGCCAATGAATTTCGCTTCTTACCTATATATTAAAGCACCTCCAGACAGTTTGTGCATTTTTACTTTGCAATTTATCCTCTTTTTTTCTCTTTAGAGAAGTCTAATCTAGTTTCATTCCCTTAACACCCCATCCAGCTGTTCTTGACAGGTTACTAAAGACTCTGTCTTTGTTAGGATAAGCACTTTTGGAATCTAATCACTCTTTATCTGCTGTGCTACCACCCTGGCCATTGCCTCCTTAATCATTTCTCCATAAGACTGAAATAGACTTCTGTTTCCATTCTCTCCCTCCTCTAATATATTCTCAACCCAGAAGTCAAAACGAACTTTTTAATAAATCATAGGCCAAATCTTGTCGTTCTAGTATTCAAATGCTTCCCATTTCATGTATTATAAAAGCTACTCTTACAGTGACTTGCACTATAACCTCTGACCTCTCTGACCCTATCTCCTAGTACCCTCTCCCTTATGTTCTTTGCTACTCCATAGTGGTCTCACTGGTTCCTTGAAGATTCCAGTCACATTCTTGTTTTGGGGCCTTTGCACTTTTTCTCTCTCTGCCAGGAACATTATTTGAACATGGTTTTCTCTTGCTAGCTCCTTCAGTTCTTTCTGTAGGTAACCACCATCTTGATGAAGCTTATCTTTAACCACCCTATGTAAACTGGATACCTCTCACTTCCTGTTACCTTTTTAGGCTTAGATTTTTTTCCACAGCACCCATTATGACTTAATATATTGTACATTTTACTTAGTTGTCAAATTAATTGACTATCTCTCTCTCACAATGAAGCTTCATCAAAGCAGAGAACTGTGTTCTTATGTATTTTGTTCATAACTATCTTCCCAGTGTAATGTGTGGCATATGCATTTCTTGAGTAAATGAATGAATGGGTTCAATGGCAAAAATGGGCAAGAGATTACGGATGTAGGTAATGAATGAACAAGAAAAATATGAAAATATGATCAAACTCATTAATAATAAAAGACATGCAAATTAAAACTGCAATAAAATTCAGTTGATATCTTACACATTCCCTAGTGTGACAATACCTAGTGTTCCTGAATGTGAGAAACAACAGGAACTGTTCTCGATGTTAGTGGAAGTGTAAGTTTGTGGATCAACTTTGAAGGTCAATTTAGAAAGAAAAGTTGATTCCTCTCTTATTTATGTACTTTTCTTTTGCACACTATTTTGTGACTATTGCTAGGCATTCCTTGAGAAACTCTTGCATTTTTATAGAAGTCTTTATAGAAATGCCTAAAGCAACATTGTTTTCAGTAGCAAAAACTTAAGAGCACCTTAAATATTCATTAATAGGAAAACAGATAAACCATGGGATGTTTATGTAATGAACATGAGTAAATACAAATCAACATATGTAAAACTCTAAGACAAGTTTTGGATGAATAAAGTAAGTTATAAAGAACAGAATGATATTTATAACATTTTTGGATGTGAAAATAATATGACACATTGTTTAAGAATTCATAAGTGTGTAGTAAGATATATAAAGGAATATGTGAGAGCAATTAGCATTACATTCAGAATAGTAGTGGGTGAAGAAAGTAGGTACAATCAGCATGACCTGTCAGTTGTTTCGGTATTTTTAAAAGTAGTTTGATAGTGGATATGTAAGTGTTTTCACATGCACCAATCTTTTCCAATACCTTTTTGTTTTCTTAAATATCTCAAAATAAAATTTTTAGCCAGGCTCTGTGGTGCACACTTGTAATCCCACCTACTTGGGAGGCAAAGGCAGGAGAATCCCAGGTTCAAGGGCAGAGGCAGCCTATATAACTTAGCAAGACCCTAACTTAAAATAAAAATAAAGAAGAGTCAAGGGGTGCATCTCAGTGGTAGAGCATTTGCTTAGCATGTGTGAGACCCTAGATTAAATCCTCCAGTACTGCTAAATTAATTAACTAATTAATTAATGTGGGAAACATCATCAAGAATACTAAAAATTGATTGAAACTTAGTGCATGGCTTATTTATCTAAAAAGTTACTGCCTAAAATCCACATGAAACATGTTCGTTAAATCACTCAGAGATCCATTTTTACCTTTTAAATTCTCTTTACTGTTACCTTTCTATTCAGACAACAATAGAAAAGAAATTGTACTTTACAATTATGTACGTTTTGAAAGTAGTACTTTTATAATATTTTTTATGAACCAGGGGGAGGATTGATTGGAAGAAAAGGCTACATAGGCACACTGGGGAAAAATGATACAATGATGTGTGCAGTGTATGGATGGACTGAAGAGATGGCTTTTTCTGGAACATCCACAGGAGATGTGTGTATCTGGAGAGACGTCTTTCTTGTAAAAACAGTTAAAGCACATGATGGACCAGTGTTCAGTATGCATGCACTGGAAAAAGTAAGTGACCTAAAGAGATTTTAGGTTAAACATTATCTGATCATGGAGTATGCAGTATGTATAAAGAAATGTAAAGTAAAGGAACATTGCCTTTTTGCTTGGCTGGGCTACCCAATTATATAGTCTGTGAGCTGGGGTCTTCTTGACCTTGTTTTGTTACTTTTTTCAAATTCATGAAAACAGTTTGAAATAGGCCTGCTGTCTATAAAAGAAAGTTTAATATAGTATTATCAAGCATTTGCTATGTGCCAAACACTATACTATTTTATATCTTGTCTAGTAGGTATTCTTTTTATCCCTTCTTTTTACAGAATGAAGGCTCCAGAAGGATATATATGACTTGCTGAAAATACTAGTATTCTGACTCATAGTTCCAATTAGAAACTGTATTTAAAACGTCCTATTCTAAACGTATTTATTGTCACCATAAATAGTTCTGCAGATTCCTTGATGTCTTAAGAACCATAATGGATTTTAAACTAATTCCTGTTATTTAAAAGCTATAACTTTTGGCTACATTCTTTTCTCTAGAGTTTTTCCAATATAAATCTATAAAATAAGGTTATTTTTAATATATTTAGATCTTTATTAACATGAACATTTTATTTTCATAGGGGTTTGTAACTGGAGGAAAAGATGGTGTAGTAGCTCTTTGGGATGACTCCTTTGAAAGATGTCTTAAGACCTATGCTATAAAAAGAGCTGCTTTGGCTCCAGGATCTAAAGGTTATTTAAGATTTAGTTTATTTTGTAGGAAAAGAATAATTGTTCATTGATATGCTTAATCGCTGAGGTGGAACATGTGGAATATATTTTTCCTTTTTTACTTGATGGGCATCAGAGTTAAATGAGAGAAGTTATTTACCTTGATACCAGAATCACTGCTACCTTTTCAAAAATCTGTTTTTACGATGCACTTGATAAAATATTAATCAAGTATAACATTATTAATATTAACTTTTAATTTTCCAAAGCAAATTTCCATATAAGCATCATATTTATCACCAGGCAGGAACTTGTTTTCAGACTTGTCATTTTTTTCACCTTGTTTTGTTGACCCTGCCTCTGTAGCCCGAGGTCCTTTTCCCCTTGTTTGTTCTTTCAATGCATTTCTTCCCTTAAGTCACTGCACCACACTCCCTCTGATCACCAGGCCTTTGTGCATACTATTACTTTTCTCTAGAATTTGATTTTGCTCTTCCATTATTCCCCATCCAGGTGTCTAGCTGTATGCCTACTTTTTTCTTTTTCTTTTTCTTTTTCTTTTTCTCCCCTCTCCTCCCCTCTCCTCTTTTCTTTTCTTTTCCTTTTTTTTCCCTGGGGAGCTGAACCCAGGACCTCACACATGCTTTGTAAGCATTCCACCTCTGAGGTGCACCCCAAACCTATTTTTTACTTTTTGTTTTGAGACCGGGTCTCACTATGTTACACAGGCTGCCTCTGGCCTTGAACTTGCAATTCTCTTGCCTCCACCTGCGGAATTGCTAAGATTACAGGCATGTGTCACCGCACCTGGCTGCATGCTCATTTTTCAGATCTCAGATACTCTTTCTTTTAGGATCACTCCCCTATCTTCAACTCCCATCTCCAAAAAGGTTAAATTCTCTTCCTGTATGCTCCCTTTTCAATGTGCATCTGACACGGGTCTGTTTTGCTCACTGTGTGTTCTGTAAGGGCTGTAGCTGTCTCTCTCAAGTTTACTATTATATCACTGAGGCCTGCTTATAACATAATAGGCATAAAAGAATATATCTTGTATTGAATTAAAATGACTAATCAGAATATTGTAAGTGATCTAAGAAGGGCAGGAAGTAGATGAGGAGTTGTTAATATAGGAGGTAAAAAATTAGTTGTTAGAATGGTGGTAGGGGATCTGAGAATAGAATTCCACTTACAGGTGAACTTATTTTAAGATTAATAAATTGAATGATTGATGGAAATGCAATACATTAATAGAATACTTAAAATATAGGAGAAAGTAACCTCATAATGTGATTTCCACTGTCAAAAATAGCATCATTGGTAGTAGACACATCCTTATAGTAACATCATACCTACAAGAACATCTCCATTTAACATTTCAGGTCTTCTCTTGGAAGATAACCCATCTATACGTGCCATATCCTTAGGACATGGTCACATTTTAGTTGGCACAAAGAATGGTGAAATACTAGAAGTGGATAAAAGTGGTCCAGTAACACTTCTGGTTCAGGTACTTTTAAATACTAATATGCTTTTTATTTTCCTTTGCATACAAGTTATTCTTTCAGTACATAAGAGGCAAAAGTTGACAATGGTGAAAAATGATCTTAAATTAATTAGGGATATATTTGTTAATGTCAGTATGTATGGAAAATTTTTAGATATAAATTACTACATATTGGTAAATATATACACATCTATTCCACTCAAGTGGAATAATTGCCAATATTTTAAGTAAATTCTTATCATAAGAGATGAACTCAATAGAAAGAAAAATTAGTTGTAATTAATTTAACCCAGAGCATTTATGTCGCATTTAATTTTATTTGTTGGAAGCATATTTGCTGAACATAAGGCAACTATTTTTTTGTGAAACTCTTTAGTTAAGTCATTCTTTCTTAAGTTTATAACTTACAGATATAAAATAAATGTATGATTATATGCTAAAATTCTATTACTGAAAACATTTACCAGTGGAAAAAATGTTAATAATAAAAATGCAGGAATATAAAAATTTGTATTACAGAAAAGTAAACTTTAATACCAGGAGTAGCTGCTGGTCCTTTACATTTCCATCAAGAATGATGTATTAGGGCTGGAGGTATAGCTCAATGACAGAGCACTTACCTGGCATGCACAAGGCCCTACGTTCAATCCCCAGCACCACAGAAAAAAAAAAGATATATTAAATTTTTAGATGTATGTTTCTTCAATGTGTTATGTTTTTCTGAAAAGTAGGGAGAGAGAGAAATAAATCAATAATATATAGCACATGAAATAGGATCTATCCTGATGAAAAATTGTCCTCCTGAAGTTCTGTGTAGTAATACCAACCTTTGGTTTGTGTTCTGTCTGGAAGAATTATTATTTTCTTTCTTAATGAAGGCTTATTTCTTTTCTAACTCCATTTCTTTCTTGTTTGGGCACCGTAGAGTACAGATTGATGAGATGACTGCACATTCTTTAGTGTTTGATTATCTTGATATATTGAGGAAAATATGTATGCAAACTATAAAACACTATATATTAATGATATCTTGCTCATTAATTTCAGTTATATACTATGCCTTTGAAATAAAAAGATGGTGGCACCCTAGTGGGTTTGCTTGTTTTGTTTTTGGAGTGTGTTTATTTGAGATAGGATCTTGCTCTGTAACCCAGGCTGGCCTCAACCACATAATCCTCCTGCTTCAGGCTCCGAAGTGCTAGGATTATAGGACTGTGCCACCACATCCAGCTAGTCATGGTATTTAACATGCTTATTGTCTCTTGGAAAACATTAACCCAAGTACAGAAAAATACAGAGATGGAATTAAAAAACAGACCATTTCATAATTGTAAGAAAAGATTTAGAAGTTATAAATGACATCTATTAGTAGAAAAACTTAGGCAAAATAAACTTAATAGAGTTTATTTGAGCATTAAAATATTCATGAATTGGAAAACACTCAAAACCAGAAGAGGCTCAAGGATAGCTGCAGCAGTAGTGTGGGCAGCAAGCTTTCATAGGCTGAATGCAGAAAACAAAGAAGATCTGTTTGATTGGATAGATTAGAAAAACCTTAATTAGAGGTTACTTGGAAGTATCTTTATGGAAAATTTCCTAGTTAAGGTTTGCAGGAATTAGGGGCATGCGCCACAGCTCCTGGCTATATATATTTATTTATTTATTTTAAGCCTAAAATGTTAATGTCTATTTACCTCCTTGACACCAGGAGCCAAGGCAAGTGTACCACTTCTCACCATTATTGACCAACTTTATGGGTGAAACCTCAGCCAAGCCAGTAAAACAAATCAACAAAAGGTGTAAGTGTTGGAAATAAATGGACAACAGTGGTATTTTCAGATATAATGACCTTATACCTTGAAAAGCGAGAGAATAAACTGAAGCTGAGTGCCGTAGTGCACGCCTGTAATCCCATCAAGGCCAAGGCAGGAGGATTGCAAGTTTGAGGCCAGTGATAACCTTCACAATTTGGCAAGGCCCTGTCTCAAAATAAAAAAATTTAAAAATGGGACTAGGTGTGCACCTCAGTAGTAGAGCATATGCTTAGTATGCACAAGGCCCTGGATTCATTTCCCTAATACTGGAAAAGGAAGAAGCAAGCAAGAGAAAGAAAGAGAATTGAAAAATTAGTAGAACTGAGGAACCCTGTAATGTGATTAGATACTAAGTCAACATATACAAATTAATAGTATTTCTATGTAGTAGCAATAATAAATTAGAAAATGTGACATAAGAGCCAGGCGTGGTGGCACATGCCTGCAATCCCAGTGGCTTGGGAGGTGGAGGTAGGAGGATTGCAAATTCGAGACCAGAGGCAGTCTGCATAATTTAGCGAGACCCTGTCTCAAAAAGTAAAAAAAAATGGGCTGGGCATGCAGCTCAGTGGTCCAGCACTTGCAAAGCATGCAAGCTTGAGGCCCTGGGTTCAACCCCCAGTACCGCACAAAAAAAAAAAAAAAAAAAAAAAAAAAAAAAAAAAAAAAAAAAAAAAAAAAAAAAAAAAGAAAAAAGAAAGAAAAAGAAAAGAAAATGTGACATAAAAATGCTACTCACACAAAAATCTATATAATAACCAGGAATTTCATGAAGTGTGTTAAGATCTGTGCTAAGAAAACTGTAAGATTTGACTGAAGACATAAAAGGCCTAAATAAGTGGTAAGTTCTATATGATTACAATTTAAACCATAATGAGGTTTTTCACAAAATCTGGAAAGACTTTTAAAAATCATCAAGAAGAAAAAAATAAGAATAATGAAGAAAGCTTTGAGAAACTCTCCATGGTAGAAATAAAGGTAATATAAAAGTATAGCCATTAAAAGTGTGGAAATATGTATGCCTAACAGAATTGTTACCATATATTTACAAAAAAAAAAGTATAACAATGTTTGTGGCAGCACTATCTATGGATCAGTTTAGGGATCCATCCTTGTAGAATTAGGTGTTCTAATCCATAAACATGAGATAGCTCTCTATTTACTTAGATCTCTGACTTTTTTTCAGCAGGCCTTTGTGGTTTTCAGTGTATAAGTCTTACAATTATTATGTTAAACTTATCTTTAAGTATTCTTTGTGATGCTATTATAAATGGAATTGTTTGTTTTCAGATTGCTCATTGCTGGTGTATGGAAATACAGTTGATTTTTACATATCCTATTTTAGGACCTTATATCCTATAAATTTGTTGACCTCATTTATTAATTCTGATGTAGAAGTTTTATAGTGCATTGTTCAGGATTTCCTGTATATAAGATCATGTCATCTGTAAATACAGTTTTACTTCCTCATGTCCAATCTGCATGCCTGTTATTTCTTTTCTTACCTAGTTGTCTTGGATAAACCTTCCAGTACAATTCTGAAGGGGAGTGGTGAGATCAGACATCCTTGTCTTGTTCCCAGTCTCAGAGGAAAAGCATTCAGCTTTGCACCATTAAGCCTAATGTTAATTGTGGATTTTTTTTTTTTTTTTTGCATACTAGGGGTTGAACCCAGGGCCTCATGCCTGCATGCTTTGCAAGTGCTGGACCACTGAGCTGCACCCCCAGCCCTTTTTTTTTCTTTACTTTTTGAGACAGGGTCTCGCTAAGTTACGCAGACTTCCTCTGGTCTCGAACTTGCGATCCTCCTGCCTCTGCCTCCCAAGCCGCTGGGATTACAGGTGTGCGAAAACACACCCAGCTAACTGTGGATTTTTTTTATAGATGTTTTTTACTAGGTTAAGGAATTACCCTTTTGTCCCTTGGGGAGGGATTTGTCAAGTGTTTTTTCTGTGTGTGTTCAAATGATCATAAAGCTTTTGCTTTTCAGTCTACTGATATGCTGTAATACATTGAGTTTTAGATGCAACAATCTTGCTTTCCTGGCTGTGGCATATAATTCTTTATAAAGATTTGTGCTCAGTTTGTTAGTATTCCATAGAAGATTTTAGCATCAGATTTATAAGAGATATTGGTCTATAGATTTCCTTTCATGTGATGTTTTTATCTGATTCTGGTAACAGGTTGATATGGCTTTATAAAATGATTAGAAGAGTATTGCCTTCTCTTTTGTTATCTCTTGCCTTGACCATACCCAGCTGTTAAGCTTGTTTAATTTTGGACTGATTACTCTATTGTTCTCAACATTTTCTTGGAGTATAAATTGCTTAACAGAATAAACCGATCAAATTCAGTCTCCTTAAAGAGACAGTTTCCTAGGTTAGTGTTTGAGGTTGGTTCTGACTCCAAGCAAGCTCCTCCCAGCTATTTCTGAGATTTCTGATTCTCTTGGACAAAATAGCAGTGGTTTAGATTTGTATATCATTTGAGGCTACCAATGTCCTCCCAATTACCTTTCATCACAACCTCCACTGTTTTTGAAGGCAATCTTAAAGATGAACTTTTCTGCACTCTGCTGCAAATAAAGTCAATTTAAGAGGTGATTAGGAGCTATTTTTCTGGCTTGGTTTTTCCTACAGACAAAATCTCTGAGTCAGTGCTCTGGAGTTGAGAGTAAGGATCATGGGATATTTTTCTTTGAGTCTCTGAGAATTTATAAGTTGAATGCTTGGTATTGGGAAAAGGAATCTTCTTGAGTTGTCTCCAGGGTCCATTATTCTCAGTGACACTGCACCCGAGATAGTTTCCATCTGGAGTAGGGGATGGAAGAAGGGAGCTTCCACCTGCCAGCTGTGCTCACCAAGAGTATAGCCTCCACAACTGGCAGCTGGGAGTAGGATGAGAAACTCTGACATCCTGCCCCTCCTGGGAAGATGGCTCTCCAACCAGCAACTGCAAGAAAGGCAGGTATTCTTGCTTGCATCCATCTAGCATGAAGTTTTTATCTGTATAAATTGATAGGAAAGAGGAGGGACTGGATCTCAGTTCAAATAACATAAACTCATTGTTATTACCAAAGTTAAGCAGGTTTTCTTGAGTAAATGTTCCTTCATTTGTTTTCTCTCCTTGAAACCATTTGCAGACTTTATTTTTACAGTAAAATGGGAGAAGGAAGTGGTAATCCACTTCCAAAGGAATCCCCAAACAACTAGCCAATGAAAACCCTATGAGGGTTGCTATGAGTTGGACCCAACCTGATAGCACCTAACAACAACAGTTTTTGCAGTACTGAGGATTGAACCCAGGGCCTCACCCATGCTAAGCAAGTGTTTAACCACTGAGCTGTACCTCCAACCCATTTTTAAATCTTGAGACAGGGTCTCTCTAAATTGTACAGGCTGCCTCTGGCCACAAACTCATGATCCTCTCACCTCAGCCTCTCAGCTGGGATTACAGGTGTGCACCACCACACCCAGGTCATTTCCAGACTTCAAATGATTAGATTTACATTGTTTTCCCATCAGTTTCACTGGTGAGCAGGTCTGCAGCACTCCTCACTCCTTCATGTATGTATTTCTAGGTTAAATTTATGTTAACTGTGTTTTCTTTATAGGGACACATGGAAGGAGAGGTATGGGGTTTGGCTACACATCCTTATCTACCTATCTGTGCAACTGTGAGTGATGATAAAACATTAAGAATTTGGGATCTCTCACCCAGTCATTGTATGTTGGCTGTCCGGAAACTGAAAAAGGGTAAGAGGCTCTCAGACTTGAATATAGATCAAACTGTAACAATATTCTTCATTCACAAATCATACTACAAGCTCATGGTGCTGCATAAAGAAAATTACCCAGTCTTAAACCAGGCGTGGTGGCTCACGTCTATAATCCCACCAACTCAGGAGGCGGAGGAAGCTTGCATAATTTACCAAGACCCTATGTCAAGATAAAAAATAAAAAATTGACTAGGAGGTACAGCCCAGTGGTAGGGCACTTGCAAAGTATGTGTGAAGCCCTGGGTTCAACCCCCAAGTACTGCAGAAAAGAAAAAAGAAGGAAGGAAGGAAAGAAGGAAGGAAGGAGAATGAAAGAAGAAAAGAAAAGAAAAGAAATAGATAATTATGCAGTCTTTATTTTATGAGGCCTCCTCTGTTTATGCCTAAACTGAACCAATTTTCAATGACATGTTGGAAAAAAGAATATAGGAAGTAAACAGAAACTGGGTTTTCTCCCCTTTGATTATGGATTATACATAATTCAGAACTGGAAACTTAGAAAGAAGGCTTTAATTTTTAGGGTGGAGGGGCGCCTATAATTCCCAGCACTTGGGAGGCTATGGTAGAAAGATCTCGAGTTTTAGGACAACCTCGACTATATAGTGAGACCCTGTCAAAATGAAACAAAACAAAACAAAAAACTAAAAGAAGTAGTGGAGGTTAGTGAAGTCTGTTTTAGGATTAAACACAACTGGGACCATTTGTAGGGCAGATGAAGCTGTTATTGTAGAGCCAAGGGGTTCAGTTGTTGGAGCAAAGTTACTATTAGCCTAGGGAAGTGAAGATATACAAATAGCTTATAATTTCTTAATAAAGTGATAGGGTCTGTTACAGAATGCAGATACCACTGGACACGGTGGCACACACCTATGATCCCAGCACCTCCAGAGGCTGAGGCAGGCAGATGGCAAATTTAAGGCCAGACGCAGCCTGCATTAATTTAGCAAGACCCTGACTCAAAATGAAAAATTTTTTAAATGGCTGAGAGACAGCCCAGTGGTAAAGCAATTGCAAAGTATGTGTGAGGCCCTGGGTTCAAACCCCAAGTACTGAAAATGTTGTACCCAGCAGCTCAATCCCAGAAAAATACTCTAAGACACAAACAAACAGATTGGGAGCAGAAAAGTTTATTTAGACCAGCCGGCCAGCTACTTTCAGTCCCTGGAGTGGACTTTTAGAAAGCAGCAGCCGACTCACACTGGTTAAGGGCTTTATAGGGTAGGAGTGGAAAAGTGAGGCTATAGAAGCGAGATTTCTTGTTTTTAAGGGGAGGGGGTTACAGAGTGTTTTTTTCATTCCTCAGAGGTCAGCCTATCCTTAAGATAAACTCCAGATGTCTTCCTTCTGACTAACTCGTACATTCTATTTAGTGCTGCAACTTCCCTTATCAGAAGACCTTGGAGTCTGATTGAAGCTAGTCTAATTGGTGCTAGATGAATCATGGCAAGCCCCCTTTTTTAATTTTCTATTTCTCATAAGTCAGCCTTACTCACAGGAATTCCAGTCATCAGTTATCCTTATCAAAGGACCTTGAGGTCTGGTTGAGGCTGGTTTGCAAAGCATCAGTGGGATTATGACAAGCCTTTTTCTGTAAACTTTTTCTGTTTCCGCAAATATAAAAGAATGCAGACACCATTGGAGGAATTCTACCTGGAAAAGTTGGAAACAGTTACTGTAATAAATCTGATAAAGTCAAAAGATGAAAAGGATATTCTAGCCATAGTAAAGGCCAAGTTAGGTAGCATAGATTTATAATTCATTTAATTAATTTTTCTTTTTCCTTCTCTTGACCTAAAACTTGAGTTTATCTTTTTTTTAGGATTACTGTTAAATTTTTAACATGTATACTTAACTAAAAATCTACAGATAACCACAGTCTCTAAAATACAGAATTCTGGTCACTATCATCCTTTTTTTTGTCATTGATGCCCAGCATTTTAATCCTTTTTTCCTGCAAATCCTTTTAATTGGCATTATTACTGTTGTGTGGAGTCAGTGTTTATTCAGTTTTATCTATGCTTATACATTTCTTTGTTTACCTTTTCTTCTTGCATGTCAGTCTTTTCACTTTCATCACTTTCTTCCTTCTAAAATACAGCTATAGAGTTTCTCTAGTAAAGATTTGTGGGAAAGTCCCTCAGCGTTCTTGATCTGAACCAGTGAGGTGCTAAGGGCATGAAAGGGGGAGTCATTCAAAGCAGAATGATTTTTATTCAAAGTTATTATTGTTATGTTTAAATTCTCTATTGGCAGTGTATTGCCACTTGGAGTGAACTGTTACCCTCATTCTACCCTTGATATTCTACTAGTCTGAACATACCTGGGGTTCTTCATTGATAGTATTGCTCTAGTTTCCTCTGTTCTCTCTTGCTTTATTCTGCAGCTATGTAGTTTGATAACATTGTACATGGACCTGGTTTAGTTTTATTTATTCTGCTTAACATTTGTTGTGTTACCTGAATCTGCAGGTTTATATCTTATATCAGTACCACAAAATTCTTTTCAGTATTAATGGCTCCTTCTAAGATTAGATCTTTGTTTTAGGTTGTGGGCAAAATTCTTGATTCTGTATTTTTGTTTTTTAATATTACCACATAATCACCTTTAGTCATTGATTTAAGAGGAAAATAGGTGCATTTTCCTAACAGGTATAGATTTTATACTGGTTGAGTTAATTACAACAAGATCACTGAAGTCATACTGAATTAAATGTGAGATACTGTAGTTAAAGTGGACTGTTATCAGAAAATTTCTAAGAAGCAACTTAATTTTAGGAGCAACATGGCTTAATGTTTATATTCTTTTTTTTTCCCCTTTTATTTATTTATTTATTTTTTTTCAGAACTTGGGGGTTGAACCCAAGGTCTCATGCATACTTTGCAAGTGCTCTAACATTGGGCCATACCCCCAGCCCGTGTTCTATTTTTTATGTTGAGACAGGGTCCTTACTAAGTTATATAAGCTGCCTCTGGCTTTGAAGTTGGGATCTTCCTGCTTTTGCCTCCTAAAATTTTGGAATTTTTGCTTTCACAGAATGCAAAATACAGGAGGCTTTTGCCTCCTGTATTTTGGAATACAGGCATGTACTACTGTGCTTAGCTAATGTTTATATTTTTAGTGTCTGTGAAGTAAATACTTTCTAAATATGTGCCAACCTGTTGCACTTTTCTGTATAATGACACATTGGACAGTTCCTATTAAAAACTTGTATTCTAAGCTGGATGTGATGGCATATGCCTATAATCCTAGCAGTTGGGAGGCTGAAGCAGGAGGATCACAAATTAGAGGCCATCCTGGGCTACATAGCAAGACCTCAAAAAACATAAACAAACAAACAAAAACCTTGCATCCTCTAGCTTTAGCTTTTAATTCTAATCAATTCTGAATTTTTAAAGATTTCTGTTTTTAAGTGCTACGATATTTTATATCTTGATTCAGTTCATATTTTCTGCTTCTCTTAAGGTATCATCTGTGTCTATAATCTCTTAAGATCTTTTTTGTAGTTCTGTGTAGTTATTTTTTGCAGTTCCTTCCTCCTTCCTTCCTCCCTCCCTCCTTCCCTCCCTTTTTTCCTTCCTGCCTGCCTTCCTTCCTTCCTCCATCCATCCCTCCCTTCCTCCTTCCCTCACTCCCTCTCTCCTTCTCTCTCTCTCTCTCTCTCTCTCTCTCTCTCTCCTTCCTTTCTTTCTTTCTTTCTTTCTTTCTTTCTTTCTTTCTTTCGTATTGGGGAGTTGAATGCAGGGCCACATGAATGTGCATGCTAGGCAAGGCAAATGCTCTACCAGTGAGCTGCACCCCTAGACATTTATTTGTTTGTTTGTTTGTTTATTTATTTATTTATTTATTTATTTATGTTTTTGTCTTTGATACAGGGACTCAATAAGTTGCACAGGCTACCTCTGGCCTTGAAATTACAATCCTTCTGCCTCAGTCTCCCAAATAACTGGGGCAACAAGTATGCGCCACAGCACCTGGCTTTGTTGTAATTCTTAATTTCCCTTTATAACAGCTCTTTCACAGCTACTATGAAACCATTAGCTAATTTTAATAATCTTAAAAATTCTTTTTGTTTTCTTTTAAAATTTGCCTGAGATTTAAAAAAACAGCATCTTATTCCTTGTTTATGTTTTGTTGTTGTTGTTAGGTGCCATTGAGTCGGGTCCAACTCATAGTGACCCTATGTACAACAGGATGAAACACTCCTATAGGAATTCTGTGAGATGGGTCCTCTTAGAGAGGTTGTGTTTCCTTCTGAGAATTTTGTATGCTGGGATGCTGCCATCCAGAATCATTAAAAATTCAGTTTTTAAACTGGGTTTGTGTAGATCACATAATTAGTATAAATTCAAATTCAAAATCTACATGGGCCACTGTGAGTTTTCAAATGTGATGTTTTCCCCTCCATCTTGAACCCACAGTAGGATAGACAAGTTTATTTACGGATATCTTTCTTTATTTCTGGGCATATTTTTGGAAAACTTTTTCTTCCCCTGAGATATGACTATAATGCTGGAACAAATTAACAGATATTTGGAGGGTTTTTTTTTGCCAAAAAAGTGCATATAATTAAATTTGCATTTTATTTCTTAAGGTATTAGTAAATCAAAAATTTTAAGTAAAAATAAGCAAAAGTAAATATATTGTCTATTTAAATACAAATTTTTAATTACAAATCAATTGAAAAAGTGTAAAAATCGAAGTATAGCTGTGTAGTATCTTTGTTATTACTAAGTTATAAAAAATAGATGTTTCATAAAATGAACCAGGTGTAGTTGCTTATGCCTGTAATCCCAGGAATTTGGGAAGCAGAGGCTGCCTGTATAATTTAGCAGGACCTTGTCTCACGATAAAAATAGTAAAAAATGGGATGGAGATGTAGCCCAATTGTAGAGCACTTGCAAAGTATATATGAGGCCCTGGGTTCAACCTCCAAGTATGGAAAAAAGAAAAAAAAGAGAAGAGGAGGAGGAGGAGAAGGAGGAGGAGGAGAAGAAGAGGAGGAAGAGGCTGCCTCTGGCCCTGAACTCATGATCCCCTTGCATCAGCTTCCCAGGTAGCCAGCATAACAGAGTCACCAGGATTTCAGGCATGCATGACCACAGGTGGTCAGCAAAAATACTTTTTTTCAGTAACTTTTTTGGTAGAGATAATATCCCTTTTGTTGATAACAGCTATTTGTTTAAAAGTTGTAATCACTAATACTTGTTTGTGCCTTTATTTGGAAGTGGGGTTTTCACACATATAATCAAGTTAAGATTTGGTCATACTAGATTAGAATGACTCTAAATGGGCTCTAAATCCCATGACTTGCATCCCTATAAGAAGACCATATGAGAACACAGATATGCAAAAGTAACACATTGTGATGATGGAGGCAGCAATTGAAGTGACATGTCTATAAGCCAACGAGCACCAAGAATTACTGGCAACCCCAAGCAAAGAAGGATTTTTTCCTTGGAACTTTCAGTGAGAACAGGCCTACCAACATCTTGATTTTAGACCTCTAGTCTTTAGTACTGTGAAAGAATAGGTTTCTATTGTGTTATACCACCCAGTTTGTGGTAATTTGTTGCATCATCTGTAAGAAACCAATACAGTGTTCATATTCCAGTGTCCAAAAAGTCTTTGAATTAGAGTAAGAATTATTTTTACAGTATAGGTTTGCTTAGTTGACTGTTATCTCCATAAAGTTTTTTGGAGATGACCTAAGGAAAGAGGGAGAACTAAGAAAATTTAAAAAGAATAGTTTATATAATCCATGTTCAATTTAAAAAGTCAATACAATGTATAATTCTGGATGCTAATTATTCAGAAATCGTATTTTTAAGTTGGAAATTGTTATTACACCATCACTGTAGTTTAGAATTTAATATTCACATAGAATTTGAAGACCAGTAGTAGAATGAGTACAAAGAATATATATCTCTTCATGAGTTATATTTTTATTCATGAGGCCCAGGTACAAGAGTGGTCTTCTGTCCTCAGGGAAAATGTGCTTTATTATTATAGTTTCCTGTCCCCTTATATTTTTGATTCCTGGTAAGTTTTTCTTACTTATTATGAGCTCAGCTATAATTTAAAAGGATGCTTGTTAATTGCTGTTTAATTCCATTTCCACCTATTCTATGCCAGCACTACACCAGCAGAATAATGGCAGAGTAAACTGTGCAGCTGCTATGACTGGTCTCACCACCATTCTGTTTCTCTGCTCTCCCTGTAGTGGAACTCCTTAGTTCATGCTTAGTTCTCTGTGTGTTTGTGTGACACTTGCTCCACCATCCACTCCCCTTAAGCTTTTATCTTTCTTTGTCCATTGAACCTGATGCCAATCTCTTGGTCAGTTTTTAGCTTACTCACCTCATGGCAGTTTTTGGCATAATGGATCATTATTCCTTTCACTTGGCTCTGGGACCCATGCATTCCTGGTTTTTTCACCTCAACTTCACCAGCTCCTTTTTTGTTCTCTTTGGAGGCTCTGCCTGTTCTTCTTGCTCTCTACAGTAAAAATGTTCCAGGGCTCTTGTAGCCTTCTTTTTTAACATGTACTCTCACACTTCAGGAGATTAGTCACTATGCAGTCAGAACAAGGGAAAGGGAATGAGGGAAATTTAACGAAAAATATTAGCTAGTTAAAAGATGGTTACCTACTAAAATGGCTATAGAAGTGCCCAACATAGAAAGCACCTTCTAGTTCTAGTGCTGAAGTAGAGTAAACAAAAAGTTAAAGCAGATTCAGAACTGTTTGCAAAGAGTGTGGCTGCCACCAGAAGGTTCAGTCTAAGGTAAAGATGCTTGCCAGATGATGCTGGCCTCATGGGAACAGTGAGAGTGATCACTCGGTGAAGGAAAGCTTGGCAGAGGGGCCAGGCCAGAGATGAACCATCAGGACCACTATTTGGTAAATAGTTTAACGTAGGGTAAAGGTCTTTGACCTGTGTAGACCTCTGCAGTGTTGGCGTAGATTCTTGCTGGTGTAGATTCCAAATGTAGCTGAATCATTAGAGCTTCTACTCTGATGGTAGAGAAATTTTCTGGAGGACTCTGTTAGGACTGCCACTGTGGAGAATGCCAGCACATTTTCTGCAGGTCACTGCTCTTGCTCTGTATGTAAAACAGCCCAGGGAAGGAGTCTCCCCAGCACCCTCTGTTGGCAAAGCTTATTACCAGCCAGTTGGCAAAAAAGAATCTGTGAGATCTGTTGTTGTTAGGTGTCCTCCAGGCAGGTCCAACTCATAGCAACCCTAAGTACAAGAGAACTAAACACTCCCTGACTCTGTGCCAGGCACATGATCTTTTTTATGGTTAGGCCCACTGTTGCAGACCCTGTCAATCCATCTAGTTGAAGGTTTTCCTTTTTTTGTTGACCTGCCACTCTCCCAAATATGATATCATTCTCTAGGGGTTAGACACACCCGAATACTTACCCAAAATGTGTAAGACACAGTCTAGCTATCCTTGTTTCCAAGGAGCATTCTGGTTGCACTCCTTCTAGGACAGATCTGTTGGTTCTTTTGGCAGCCCATGGTATACTTAATAGTCGTCTCTAGCACTGTGATTCAAAAGCATCAATTCTCCTATCTCCCTTATTAAATTTCCAGCTTTTACAACCATATGATGCAACTGAAAACACCATACCATGATGCAGGTGCACCTTCAACTTCAATGTGACTTTACTTTTCAGCACTTTGAAGAGGTCTTTTGCAACAGCTTTTCCCAATGTAATATATCTTTTGATTTCTTGATTGCTGCTTTCCACAGGTGTTAATTGTAGAACCAAGTGAAGGAAAATTTGGGCACCCTCAATATTTTCTCTATTTATTGTGAAGTTGCTTACTCACCCAGTTGTAAGAGTTTTTGTTTTGTTGATGTTGAGGTGCAATCCATTCTGAAGGCTGTGTTCTTTGATTTTCATCAGTAGATACCTCAATTCCTCTTCACTTTCAGCAGGCACAGTTGTGTCATCTGCATAACACAGGTTGTTAATGAGTCTTCCTCTAATCCAGACACCATGTTCTTCATAAAATCTAGCTTCTCGTATTGTTTTAGCCACATAGATTGAAGAGGTATGGTGAAGGAGACAGCCCTGATGCAAACCTTTCTTGACTTTAAATCAGGCAGTGTTTTCTTGTTCTGTTCAAATGACTGTCTCCTAGTCCATGTGTAGATTCTTCATGAATACAATTAAGTGCTCTGGTATTCCATTCTTCATGGTGTTATCCATAATTTGTTATGGACCACATAGTCAAATGCCTTTGAATAGTCAATAAAACATAGATAGACATCTCTTTGGTATTCTCTGCTTCTAGCTAATATCTATCTAACACCAGCAATGATGTCCCTAGTTCCACAACCTCTTTGGAATCTGGCTTAATTTTCTGGTAGTTGTCTGTCTGTGTATTGCTGTGTCACTTTTGAATGATCTTTAGCAAAATTTTGCCTGTATGTGATATTAATTATGTGGTTTGATAGTTTCCACATTCGGTTGGATCTCCTTTCTTAGGCATAGGTGCAAATATGGATCTCTTCCAGTCAGTTGGCCAGGTAGCTGTTTTCCATATCTAGTGGCATAAACGGGGCTGGGATTTAGCTCAGTTGGTAGAGCGCTGTGCTGCAGTCTCTGAAGTCCTGAGTTCAATTCCCAGCACCGCAAAAATGGGAGAAGGACCTGGCAATCCACTCCCAAGGCAATCCCGAAACAGTCAGCCATTGAAAACCCTATGAGGGTCGCTATGAGTCAGATACCGACTCGACGGCATCTAACAACAACAACAACGGTGGCATAAACAAGTTAGTACCTCCAGTGCTGTGTCTGTTTGTTGAAACATCTCTATTGGTATTCCATCAATTCCTGGAGCCTGGTGTTTTACCAATTCCTTCAAAGCAGCTTCCACTTTTTCCTTTAGTACCATTGGTTCCTGATCATATGCAACCTCTTGAAATGGTTGATCATCCACAAATTATTTTTGGTATAATGACTCTGAGTATTCCTTCCATCTTCTTTTGATGTTTCCTGCATTGTTTAATATTTTCCCCATAGAATCCTTCACTATTGCTACTTGAGTCTTGACTTTTTTCTTCAATTCCATAAGCTTGAGAAAAATGGAGCGTGTTCTTTCCTTTTGGTTTTCTATCTCCAGCTCTTTGCACGTGTCATAATATTTGATTTTATCTTCTTGAGCTGCCTTTTGAAATCTTCTTTTCAGTTCCTTAACTCCATCCTGTCTTCCTTTTACTTTAGCTGCTTGATGTTCAAGAGCAAGTTTCAGTCTCTTTTGACATGCAATTTAGTCTTTTTTTTCCCTATCTTTTTAATAAGCTTTTGCTATCCTCATGAATGATGTCTTTGATATCATGGCATAATTTGTCTGGTCTTTGATCATTAATGTCTAATGCATCAAACCTGTTCTGGAGGTAGTCTCTGAACACAGGTGAGGTATATTCAAGGTCATACTTTGGCTCTTGTACACTTGTTCTAATTTTCTTCTGTTACAGTTTGAACCTACATATAAGCAGTTGATGGTCTGATCGACAGTCAACACCTGGTCTTGTTTTAACTTTTGATACTGAGCTTTCCATAGTCTCTTTCCACAAATGTAGTCAATTTGGTTCCTGTATGTTCCATCTGGTGAATTCCATGTGTATAGTCACCATTTATGTTGATGAAAAAATGTATTTACAATGAAAAGGTCATTGGTCTGATGAAATTCTATCATGTGATCTCCAGAATTGCTTCTGTCACCAAGGCCCTATTTTCCAACATCTGTGCCTTCATCTTTGTTTTCAATTTTTGCATATTGGTCACCAGTAGTTATCAGTACATCCTGATTGCATGTTCAGTCTATTTCAGATTGCAGAAGCCGGTAAAAATCTTCCCTATCTTCATTTGTAGCCTTAGTGGTGGGTACATAAATTTGAATAATAGTCATATTAACTGGCTTTCCTTGTAGGTGTATGGATATTATTCTGTCACTAACAGCATTATACTTTAGGACACATCTTGAGATGTCTTTTTGGAGGATGAATGCAATCCCATTTCTCTTTAATCTATCATTCCCAGCATAGTAGACCATATGATTATCTGATTCAGAATGGCCCATACCAGTCCATTTTAGCTCAGATGCCTAGAATATCAATGTTTATGCACTCCATTTACCTTTTGAGGACCTCTAATTTTCCTAGATTCATACTATGTACATTCCATGTTCCAATTATTAATGGATGTTTACAGTTTTCCTCCTTATTTTAAGTCATACCACATCAGCAAAGGGTGGTCCCTGAGGCTTTACTCCATTCCTGTCATGAAGGTAGACTCTACTTTGAAGAGGCAACCCTTCCCTAGTCATCTTTTGAGTGCCTTCCAACCTGGGGAGGTCATTTTCTGGCACTATGTCTGACAGTGTTTCTCTGCTATTCATAGAGTTTTCAATGGCTAATTGTTTCAAGAGTGGGCTGCAAGGTCCTGCTCCCTAGTGTCTTAGTATAGAAGCTCAGTTGAAACCTGTCCACCGTGGGTGACCCTCCTGGTATCTCCAATACCAGTAGCATAGATTTCAGCATCACAGCAACATGCAAGCCCCACAGTGTGGCAAACTGGTAGACTGGTGGCCTATAAGATCTAAGGAACAATAAATTTGAACTAAGAGGCAATAAATTAATGACTGGCATAATCTATTCTTTTAGCTAGCCACATCCACCTGCTCCTTTCTATTCAAGTTGAACATCATTACAACCATAGAATGAATTATTAGTTTTTCATTGCTGTAACATAAATCAGAGAAATAATTCAAAGGAAGAGGCATTTATTTTGGCTCACATTTTCAGAGGTTTCTGCCTATGTCAGGTGGCTCCATTGCTTAGGTTCTGAGTCAAAACAGAATATCATGCATGGTCAAGCACAGTTTGCTCAACTCATGGCAGCAAAGAAACAGAGAGAGTGACAGGAAAGTACCTAAGAAAAGGCATAACTTTATAGGGCATGATCCTAATACCCTGCTTCCTCCAAGTAGGCTCCACCTTCTAAAGTTTCCACCACTTCTTTGCCTTCTCCATAATGGCAGAAGTCCAATGTAATCATCATGTATTCACCAGGTGGCCAGTGGACTTCCTGGGTTATGGTGCCATATCAGGGGTTCCACTGGTCTTACCTATTAATAGATAAGACATATAATGGTAATGGTAGCAATATCACCTTTGTAAGAGAAGTCTTTGCCTCTATATACCCACTGAGCAAGAGCTAAGTGGCTGGAAAAAGTAGCTGACTTGTTATTCTGAGTTTATTATTTTGTCCATCTGATCATTGAGAACCTTCTCTGTAGTGTCTGCCTTTGGTAAGTATTTCTTAGGGCACAAAAATCTTCACAGCCTATGCCCTTTCTAAGAAGTTTATCCATACTTGTGTTTTCCAGATTTCCTCATCTCTAATCTTTCACTTCTGTTTCTTACAACACCCTAAATGTTTTTCTAAATTGTTAGCACTATCTGAGCACAGTTGTACACGCCTGTGATCCCAGCAATTTGGGAGATGGCAGCAGGAGGATCACAAGTTTGAGGCCAGAGGCAGCCTGTGTAACTTAGCAAGACCCAGACTTAAAATAGAATTTTTTTTTTAAAAGGGCTGGGGCTGCATCCCAGTGGTAAAGTCACTTGCAAAGTATGTGTGAGGCCCTGGGTTCAACCCCCAAGTACCATAAATAAACAAATATTATTTGAACTACAAGTAAAGCAGCATTAATCTGTACATCTGTTCATCTCTCACTGCAAGGTGGAAAACCAAGTGTACTGCTTGAAATGCTACCCACTAGGAAGTTTTGCCTTCACTACTGTCCTTCAGGGTCACCCCCAAGTCAAGTGAGGCTGTAAGTTTTCAGAAGGGTGCTAACGTATTGTGAAAAAACATGAGTCTGGCTCAAATTCTCTTTCCTCAGCAAACTGACCATCAGCAACACTCATAAGGCTGTAGGTATAGATTGGAGAGAGGGGTAAAGTATTGCAGCAGAAATTGTCAAAGGATTTTGAGCCACCTATTCATACACCATTGAAAACTGTATGAGGGTTGCTGTGAGTTGGACCTGACTTGACAGCCTCTAACAACAATACCTGCACCTTGGGGCTGGGGTTTATCTCAGTTGGTAGAGTGCTGCTCTTCACTCTCTGAGGCCCTGGGTTTGATCCCCAGCACCGCAAACATGGGAGAAGGACATAGCAATCCACTCCTGAAGCAACCCCGAAATAATCAGCCACTGAAAACCCTATGAGGGTTGCTATGAGTCAGGCCCAACTCAATAGCACCTAACAGCAGCAACAACATTCATATACACTACTTATAACTTCCAGAGAAATATTGACATATCAAAATGGCTTTTTCATGTCTCCAGTTAAATTATGTTTAGACACTATTAACTAAAGGGATACAGAACTAAACACTTGTATCCATCTCATTAAATGGCACCCCCATGCAAGCAAAAAAATAATCTGGGTTTTTATCATCTTTTCTTACTCTACACTCAGTTGATCATAGTCATGCCAAGTCTGTCTTCCAAATTTGTCCAAATCCTACCACTTCTCATGATTTCCACTGCTGCACCCTCCTCCAGGTCATCATTTTCTTTTAACTCTCAAGTCTCAGAAATCACATCCTAGATTTCTTCATTACCAACTTCTTGTTCTCAGTTCATTCTATAATTTTTCATTCTGTAACAGCTGTACCCCACCCCTCTTTCATTGGATTACATGCAAGGTATCAAAAGCCTAAGGGTTTTTGATAATTCTTGGTGCATCTCTTGCTGTCAGGGTGAGCCCATTTTTTGTGTATTTATCAGTATAACACTTTTTTAAAATTAATGTTAACATCATTAATAATGCTAATGATATTGATACTATTGCATACTGTATGCATCGTTTTGAAACTCATATCTTCCTGACTTGACCTAATAATTGCTTATTGTCAGATTTTCAAAAACATCTTAAAGCATTTATATAAAGATGGCCTTAAATTTCTTAAATTTCTTATTAGTTGAATAGGATATACAAAGGCAGTAGTCTCCTCTCACCCACTCCCAATCTTCCACTTATGTCATTGGCTTTTTAATGCTAACCTTTAACTTGCATCTTTTTCATTACTTTGACTTCTTTTAAGGTAAATATCAGTACTCAGTTTTGTTACATTTAGAATTGAGTGTGTTTTAGTTCTTACTTAGATTTACATGGTGGGATTTTCATAGGAACATTATATGCATCTCTTACCTCCTTTTCTATGAAAATTTGAGGTCATAATAAACATAGGGATCTTCTTCTAAATTAAAGGTCCTTTAAACACATTGTTGGGTGCCATCGAGTTGGATCCAACTCACAGCAACCTTACGTATAACAGAATGAAAAACTGTGCCATGCACATGATCTTTTTATGTTTGAGTCCAGTGTTGCAGTCACTATGTTTCTTCTCGTTTGGAGTCAAGCCACATCTGCAACTGGAGGTCCCAGGGTCTTTATTCCATTTTCATCATTAAGGTTGACCCTACTTTGAGGAGTCAACTCTTCCCCAGTCATTTCTTGAATGCTTTCCAACCTAGGGGGCTCATTTTCCAGCACTTTATTTATCAGTACTTCTCTGCTATTCATAGGATTTTCGATAGTTAATTGTTCCAGAAGTGGGTTGCCAGGTCCTTGCCCCTAGTCTGTGTTAGTCTGGATGCTCAGCTGAAACCTATCCACTATGGGTAGCCCTGCTGGTATCCGTGATACCAGTGGCATAGCTTTCAGCATCACAGCAACACACAACCCCCCGCCCAGCATGACAAGCTGACAGACACATGGGGCTTTAAACACATACTTTAAAAACATAAAAGAAAATTGCCTGATACATGCTCTCTTTCTCTTTCAGGTGGGAGATGTTGCTGTTTTTCTCCTGATGGAAAAGCTTTGGCTGTAGGTCTCAATGATGGAAGTTTCTTAATGGCAAATGCAGATACTCTAGAGGACCTTGTGTCTTTTCACCACAGGAAAGATATTATTTCAGATATTCGATTTTCACCTGGTAAGATTCCACTGAAATTATATTTGATTAACTTCCCAGTCTGGCAGTGAGTAACATATCAACGTGTAATTTTTATTAACACATCTATCTCAGAATTTTACTTTCTTAATTAGGGCAATATAATGAGAGGTAAAAACCCTATATTTCATTAGCTCAAATTTCTTGTTTTGTACTAATTTTTGCATCATTAATTTTCCAGATGTCTTGGTCCAGGGTACTTCTCTGACCTTTAGTTTTCTTGTTTGGAATATCAAAGGCATTGGATGATTGTTTTCATGATATTCTTAATGCTTTTGAAATTGTATTAATTTTATGCCATCCATTTCCTTGTACTCATCTACTACAAAACCTCCTGCAATGTAGGAATTGATAATGTTAAGGCAAACTTTTCTTATGTTGGTTTAGTTCCATTTTTTTCCTAAACTTAGAGGGTTTGGGAAAGCATTAAATTACACACATATATATTTTTATTTTTATTTTTTTGTGGTTCTTAGGGAGTTGAACCCAGAGCCTCATGCATGCTTTGCAAGTGCGCCCCAGGCCCATTTTTTACTTTTCATTTTGAGACAGAGTCTCACTAAATTATGCAGGTTGGCTCTGGCCTTGAACTTGCAATGCTTCTGACTATGGCTGCTGAGTCTCTGGGATTACAAGCATGCACCACCGTATCTGGGTCACATATAATCTTTGACAGTTTGCTTCTTATTGAACTAACTTATTATACTATGAAAATTTACTTCATTTTGTTATAAATAGCATTGAAAAGTAAGTTATCATTTGTCACTTGACAAATCTGCCTGGTTATAATATAACTTATGAAACACCTAAGATTTCTATGAAAAGATATTAAGAAAACTAACTTTATTAGTAGAATATAAAAAATATTTGTACACGTAGAAAATGCCAAGCAAATATGTTTCTGTTGTAGGTTCTGGGAAATATCTAGCTGTGGCATCTCATGACAGCTTTATAGATATATACAATGTAATGAGTAGTAAGCGAGTAGGAATATGCAAAGGAGCTACCAGTTACATAACCCATATTGATTGGGATATTAGAGGTAAGATTTTAAATAACTTAATCTTAGATAAAAGTTTCATTTGATTTAGATAGATTTTAAAGTGTAGAAACATTCAACAGATAGGTTCAAAAGCCTTGTGTAAAACAATTATTCTCAGAATTATTTTCTACTACTTTGTTTTGCATCTAAAGATGAACACTGTAGAGATTAGACTTTTTAGTACTTCACCTAATGTCATTCAAATGGGAGTACTGTAAGTAATAAGTTGTTTAATTTGTAATTTAAATGTTATACAAGAAAAATTAACCCTGTTAATTCATAGATTTTACAAATTTCAAATTTGAAAATAGAAATGTTAATGAGGATTTTAAAGTCATTTCCTTGGTCATTTGATATAAAATACATTTCTTTAAAATAGCCATAATTATGTAACATAAAGAATTTAATGCATATCTTTTTTTAAAGCAGAATGCATGGCATACAACGATGTTTAATAAATTTGGATAAGTGTTCAATATTTTAAATGCTCTCATTTCAAAACCTGTTTTTTTTGTTTTGTTTTGTTTTGTTTGTTTTTTGTGGTACTGGAGGTTGAGCCCAGGGCCTTGCACTTGCATGCTTTGCAAGTGCCATACCACTGAGCTGTACCTCCAGCCCATGTTTTTACTTTTCAAACAGAGTTAAGCTAAATTATGCAGACTGCCTCTGGTCTCGAACTTGTGATCCTCCTGCCTCTGCTTCGCGAGTCTCTGGGATTACAGGTGTGCGCCACCATGCCCGGCTCTCATTTCAAAACCTTTTAAACTTAATAACTTTAATATTGTAAATTAAAGTTTTTCAAATATTATTAAACAAAATACTTGTACTTTTAAAACATCTTCCAACATTTATTTCAAGGTTTTTTCCAATATGCACAACAGAAATAGCTCATATATATGTGTGGTGTGTGTGTGTGTGTACTATATGTATATATATGTGTGTGTATATATATATATAAATTAAACTATGAATTTAATTAATTATATAAAGATTAGGAAAATACAATACTTTTTTCTTTCTTTCCTCTTTCTTTTTTCTTTCTTTCTCTTTTTCTTTCTTCCTTTTTTTTTTTTTTCCTTCAGTACTAGGAGACCAAACCCAGGGCCTAATGCATACTTTGCAATGCTCTACTACTGAGCTGCACGCCCAGCCCCTTTTTAAAAATTTTTTGTCTTGAGACAGGGTCTTGCTAAATTATACAAGCTGCCTCTGGCCTTGAACTCATGATCCTGTTGCTGGAGTGGCTGGGATTACAGACATTGTGCCACCACACCTGACTAAGAAAATATAGTGCTCTTAATATATATTAACTATGGACAAAAATGATTCTATATTTAAGCTTAATTTTTCCCATAAATTTAAACATCATAATAATTATATGTGTAATTATATATATTTTAATATATCTATATCTCTCTTTTTTTTTTTTTTTTTTTTTAGGAAAGCTTTTACAGGTCAACACTGGTGCTAAAGAACAGTTATTCTTTGAAGCTCCCAGAGGAAAAAAACAAACCATCCCCAGTGTGGAGGTAGGAAGATAATGTGCTTGTCATAGTGTTTATATGAATAAGCAGGGTTGGAAAATTGATGCCTCCTTTCCATCATTTTAGTTACATGTGAAGCTCATACTCACATTATTTCAATTATGACTATTCTTTGAGTGAGTCTGTTTAATTGGGCTAGAATATATAGATGGGTAAAGCCTGAAGCCATACCACCACTGTGGCATCCGATCCTATCAGATCTCGGAAGCTAAGCAATGTTGGGCCTGGTTAGTACTTGGATGGGAGACCTCCTAGGAATAGCAGGTGCTGTAGGCTTGGGAGAAGGACCCGGCAACCCACTCCCAAAAAACAAGCAGCCATTGAAAACCTTATGAATAGCAGAGAAACACTAACAATACTGTTTCACCTGTTGTACATAGGATCTTTATGAGTTAGACACTGACTCAACAGCACCTTAACAACAACAACAACATATAGATGGGTAAAGGAAGAGATAACTGTTTTAAGAAAAGGAATAAATCACTTGTATGTCTATCTATTCTTGAATCACTTTCTTCAAAAGACAAGACGCATCTGCTAGTAAATAGGGGACCTGCCATCTGTTTTGAAGTACTGCATGTCTGCAACATCTTTTGGAGCCTGTATACCTAAGATGCTTGTTGCAGCTTTAAAAAAAAAAAAAGAAGAAGAAAAATTGTGTTCATTTTTGTGCCCAGAAATATTAGTAATTTTTTTCTTTGGCATAGTTTAGGAAGAGATGCTCAACAAATTTAATATAAAAGTGGCTTAATAAAGGAAGAGGACTTTAAGTAAACATTCGTAATTTCCAGAATGTTTAGTTGGAAAACAGGATTATAATGCATTAGTAGAAATTTAGATATTAACTGTGAGAATCTTTCTTGATTATTCTAATACAAACAGTGTTATATATTATCACTGTTTGCTCAGAATCTAGAACACACAGTGGATATATAATAAGTAAATCCCAAATAATGTTATGTTAAAATGCTTTTCTGCAGGAACTAGTAGGTTCTGACAAGCTACAAAACCAAGATAATTAATAATTTTTTTAACTACAACATTAATTTTCCTTGTGACATTGAAAAATTGTTTATATTTTGGTTGTCAATTTAAATATCATAAACTTGCAATAGTTATTTCTCTTTTTAGGTGGAAAAAATTATTTGGGCATCATGGACAAGTGTACTTGGTTTATGCTGCGAGGGAATTTGGCCAGTAATTGGAGAAGTCACAGATGTAACTGCCTCTTGCCTCACCAGTGACAAAATGGTCCTAGCTACAGGGGATGACTTGGGATTTGTGAAGTTATTTAGATATCCTGCTAAAGTATGTGCTTTTCTTCAACCTTTCTAATGATCCTATTAATGAAAGTAGTTAAAGTAATGTCTTTTCATAGCATTTCATTGTTGTAATATGAATAGTACTTATGTAATATATAATGTTGCACTATGAAAGGTTCTGAATTGTGTTTCCTATTCTTGGTATCATATTTATAGTTTTTAACTAGAGTAAGTATTATAATTTATGATTCCATGCCTTAATTTATATTTTATATTATGTAGTGTTTTTCATTAGTGAATAGTGTAAAAATCCCTTTTAAAAGAAATATTTCTTTAATACCCTATGCTAACTTAAATAATTTTACTATTTTTTATTAAGTACATATCATTAAGAGTAAATATACTCTTTATAGATAAAACTTTTATATGAAAAAAAAATTATTATTATTATTTTTTTTGGTGGTACCAAGGGTTGGACCCAGGGCCTAGCACTTGCATGCTCTGCAAGTGCTGGACCACTGAGCTGCACCCCCAGCCCATTTTTTTACTTTTTGAGACAGGGTCTCGCTAAGTTATGCAGACTGCCTCTGGTCTTGAACTTGTGATCCTCCTGCCTCTGACTCCCGAGCTGCTGGAATTACAGGCGTGCGCCACCGCACCCAGCTGAAAATGTTTAATCAAATACTAAATATATAAAACGCCTACAAATTAAAATAAAAAGCATTGCTTTAATGTGATGAATATTATTTGTTTACTGAAACCAAAATGTGCAGAATCTTTGGAGTTATATGTTCTGGTGCTGTGTTGTGTGGTTACTCAATTCTTTATTCACTTTCCTCTATTCAAACTACTGCAAAACATTAGGCTTCTCTTTAGCACAAAAATAAAATTTGTTTATCAAATACAGATGTATTTATTTCTTCTGGGTAGTTAGGAGCTGTCGAGTCCAACTTATAGGGACCCTATGTACAATAGAATGAAGCACTACCAGACACTGTGCTATGCCTAGCACTGTTGTCGGTGCTTCTTTGTTATTCATAGGGTTTTCAATGGCTGATTGTTTTGGGAGTGGGCTGTCAGATCCTTCTTCTAAACATACAACACCCAATGTTCCCAGACAGTCTCCCATCCTAGTACTAAGTAAGCCCAACCCTGCTTAGCTACCAAATAGTATTCAGTTCATGGTAGTCTTAAGTACTGCGCATACTAATATTTTCAGATCAGCATTGAAATGAAAGCACAGATTTAAATCTCTTTGGGAACTCAGACATTCAAGAAAACATTCCAGACCTGTGAATGTAGCTCAGTGATAGAGCACTTGCCTAATAGCATGCATGAGGCCCCAGGTTTAATCCCCAGTACTGTGGATGGGAGGAAGGAAGAAAGGAAGGAAGGGACAGAGGGAGGGAGGGAGAAAGGGAAAGAGATAAAGAGGGAGAGAGGGAAAGAGGAAAGAAGGAAAAAGGAAAGGAATGGGAGTAGGAAATGTTCTACAGATCCTGTTTTATACACATGTGAGTGACAGAACCTTAGTTTGTAAGAATGTGTTGCTGTACAACACATTGAGAAACTTCGCTTCCAACATTCTTTTAGTATAGACCCTTTAGGAATATGTTGTAGGATATTGGTCTATATATTTCTTCTTCACCCCTTTGTAGCAAGAACCATACAGTCTTAGAGAAAATACCTCTTTGTGGCAAGAACCATACAATCTTAGAAACTTTACCTTTTTATAATGCTTTGAAGACAAGTTTTCCCCCTCTAGCTTTTATTGAGGCTTTTTCCCCAGAGAATTCACTGATTTTGCTATCAATATTTTGATTATTTAAGATCTCTCTTATTTTACCACCCTTGAAAGATGCCCACCTAAAACTAGCTTATGAATCATTGATCTGAAATTTATTTATGTAACTTGGTAATGCTGATTTCTGGATTTAAATGTTGCCAATGGCTATAACTTGGAGTTTTTATGATCTTTAAAAGAAAAATACAGGGCTGAGAATGTAGCTGAGCAGTAGAGTGCTTAGTTAGCATGCATCCCTGGGTTCTGTCCCCAGCACTGCAAAAAAAAAGAAGAAAATCCTATATATAGTGCTTATAAATAAAAGCACTAGTGAATTAAGATGAAAGATATTTATATGAGGGTGTAGATAGATAGATAGATAGATAGAGATAGACACATATATATACCAAAGTGATTGATAAGTATTTTATTAGTTACTATAGCCATGTTGTCCCTATATATCTATATACCCTTGTTTTTAATAGATATGCACTACTGCATAAATTTACACTGTAATTAATTTACTCTGTTAAACATTTAAAATATTTAAATTTTATTATTGTGGTAAGTAAAATGCTATGGCAAATATTTTTTGCACACACAGAATTTTCTTAGCATATATCTGTAGAAAGGAGATTAATGAGTCAAAAATAAGAACATTTTTATGTTTTTAATGCAGAGTAATTTGTTCTAAAGGAGTTAATGGCACTAGCAATGTGTGAAACTACTCTTCTGTCCTAATCAGGTTTTGGAATTAGCATTTTTTTTATTCTAGTAAATTTCAGTATTTTCTCACATTTTTATACACGTTGCACTAGAAATATAATTTCTAATCATACATTAGGAAAAATAAAATAGAAACTATAATTAGTTCAAAATTATCCCTAAAAGTTTTCAGATGAAATTTCTCAAGAGTATTTGAATTTTTTTCATCTTTAGGGAAAATTTGGAAAGTTTAAGAGATATGTGGCTCACAGTACACACGTCACCAATGTTCGCTGGACTTACGATGACAGCATGTTGGTCACCCTGGGAGGTGCAGATATGTCTTTAATGGTATGGACAAATGAAGTGGAGAGCTATCGAGAAAAAAGGGCTTGTGATAGTGAAGAATCTGATGTAGATTCTGAAGAAGATGGAGGTATGTCATTTTAAAATATCTTAACAAAAACAGAAAAAAATTAGCACATTGATTTAAACCACAGAGGTTAAAACAAGTTATAGTAATGTTTGAATAATTGTGGTATTGGTGGTTTGGGTTAATTTTACACCAAAATTGGTTTGATGACTCAGAATAACAAGTTAGTATGCATTGATAGCTTAGTCTTCATCTATACCTTTAAGACCATTATATTTTAAATAAGTACTGTTAAAATAAATTTTATACTATTGGACTTCATATTTTAAAATAATTTTGATTTTTTTGCTAATGTTCCAGCAATGCCAGCACATTGTAGAAAATATATTTTGCAATAAAAACATAGCATCGATAATTCATCCATTCAAACTTAACCTCTTAAGATTTGGGGTATAGCTTCAGATGTATGTACATTTATATGCATACTATTTTTTAATAAAGTGGGACCATGTTGAACTCATTTTTGTACCTTGTTATTATCTCTTACTGATACTTTGATAATATCACTACATATTATTAAACATTCTTCTACATAATGTTTGATGCTTGCATATTTCATTATTTTGTCACAACACAATTTATTTTATATTGTTGGACATCCTTATATTGAATTTATAAGATCATAATTGGTCTCCTCAGTTATCACTTAAAGAATATCTTTTATATTTTGATGGTAGGCTATGACAGTGATGTTACAAGAGAGAATGAAATCAGTTACACCATCAGAGCCTTATCAACAAATATTCGCCCAATGTTTGGAGTCAAGCCTCATTTGCAACAAAAGGAACCCTCAGTGGATGAGAGGTAATAATAAAGTTTTAAATTAGATGAAGAAAAGATATTTGTATTAAAAATTTAATTTATCACTTAACTAAATAGATCTTCTACAAAAACTAACAGTGGTGTTCGTGCTTTATACAATTCCCAAAAACTCTTAGAAAATATGTTGTCATTAGGTGCTGTCGAGTCGAATCCAACTCAAAGCAACCCTATGTACAGCAGATCAAAACACTTGCCGATTCTGTGCCAGGTCTGTAATGGATGTTTACAGTTGTTTCTCCTCATTTTGAGTCGTGCCACATCAGCAAATGGAGGTCCCTGGGGTTTTACTTCATTTCCGTCATCATGGTAGACTCTACTTTGAGGAGGCAACTCTTTCCCAGTAGTCTTTTGAGTGCCTTCCAACCTGGGGGGCTCATTTTCCGGCACTATATCTGACAGTGTTTTTTTGCTATTCATAGGGCTTTCAATGGCTAGTTGTTTTGGGAGTGGTTCGCCAGATCCTACTCCCTAGTCTTAGTCTGGAAGCTCAGCTGAAAACCTGTCCATCATGGGTAACCTTGCTCATATCTGAGGTACCAGTGGCAGGGCTCTCAGCCTCATCACAACACACAAGCCCCCACAGTGCGGCAAACTGACAGGCATGTGGGGGTTAGAAAATATACTTGTCCTTAAATACCTTTTGATGGTGACACTCTGTTTGTGAGTAGTTTAGGGAATGTTAAATCACATATAAAGTTGATATGATTAAATAATATTCGTTGACTTTCATAAGTGCATATGATGGAGTTGGGGAAGATAAAAATTCAGTACAGTACCCAGCACCTTTTAGGAAGCCTGTGAGCAGAAGTATGATTCAGTTTTTAAAAGGCTTATCTATTCCATGAGCCTTTAATTGAGGATAGGCAGTCATCATTTCAAAAATTTTCCGGAAAAGATAGGTTGAAGAACAGCTTGTCTTTAATGATGATTATTGATCTTGGTTTAGAGTCAACTCATCAAATATAGGGGTGGGTTTTAGCTCAGTTGGTAGAGTGCTGTTCTGCACTCTCTGAAGCCCTGGGTTCTATCCCTAGTACTGCAAAAAATGAGAGAAGGATGTGGCAATCCACTCCAGAAGCATCCTGAAAACAATCAGCCATTGAAAACCCTATGAATAGCAAAGAAGCACTGTCATAGTACTGGGCACAGCTCAGTGTCAGAGAGTGTTTAGTTCTATTGTACATAGGGTTGCTGTGAGTCAGACCTGACTCGATGGCACCTAACAACCACCTCAAAAATAAGGACGTATGCACAGCAATTTTATGAAGAGACAACTTCTTAATAAAGTCTCTGAGCTAGATGACAGATCAAGAGAGAAACTGTGGACCCAAGGTTTTTGAAATTAGAGATAAAAACAATAAAGAGGAATAGCAGACTAGGAATGTAGCTCAATGGTAGAGTGCTTGCCTAGCATGTGTGAGTTCTACCTCCAGCACTGCAAAAAAACAACTAAAATAAGCAAACAAACAAATGAGTATATGGCATAGACTTCAGAAATGAAGAGATTTTAAGAAATTATGAAGGATGGATTATCCAGAGATAATAATGAGAAACAAAGAGGTAGTGGTAGATAAGAATAGTAGTGACTTCTGTAGAAGACTGTGATGAAGAAAATTTTATTATAAGAAGTTAGTATTTCTGGGAAAGGCTAAAAAAATGAAACCTGTGGGTTTAATATTCAGGGAAAAGGATGAAGTTGGGTGGTAAGATGCTCCTTAGTGAGAGAGAGGGAGACAGTTAGAAATTCTGATCACCTGACTGGCCCCAACATCCCCAGAGAAGTGTAGACAGAATTGCCAAGGTTGTGAACCTCCTCAGCTCCTGTTTCAGGTGCTCAGTTTGCCAATAAGATGCCTCAGATAAATGCCAGGAAAGGCCACCTAAGGAAGAGGGGAAGAGAGTGATCATGATATATAAAGGGCAAAGCATAAAATAATTTTTTTAAGGAAAGTTGATCACACTATAATCTAAACACTCGTGCTAAATAAATTCCAGGTTGAAATAGTTTGGTGGAAGGCAGCATCATCCAGTGCAAAGGGCATAAATTTTGCAGCTATACAAATAGGCTTAAATACTCACTTTTATTTACCAGTTGTGTGGCTTTGAAAACTTACTCATTTTTTCTGAACCTTAGTTTCCTCTGTGGCAAAATGAGGATTATAATTTCTAATTTATAGAGATTTTAAGTTTCAAGTGAAATAACATATATCAAGAGTTAAAAAAGTAAGTCTTTACCAAAGACACACTTCCCTTGGAGTGAAAGGCAGAGTAGCCTGAGGAGATAGCTGGTAAAATACTGAAACACTATTTCTGAAATTAAATATTCACAAAGTAATGAGTACTATTTGTATATTTATAGAACAATACATATGAATTTACAAATGTATATATTCTCAGTAGAAGATTTGAAGAATTATTCCTAATATTAAGGGAAATTATATCTCCCAAGTAATGAAAAGTAAAAAGTGTTCTTCAGAAAAGGGACTCTAGAGATTCCCTTAAGTTTCTTCCATATGTTATATTGATTGTTTAAATAGAAGTATTATCATTTATTAGATCAGGCTGGGATATGACCTAATTTTCATCTGTAGCTATCATTCATGGTAAAACACTTAAATTTAAATTTATTTCTTCATTGCTGAAATGACCCACATTCTGACAGATGGAAATATTTTCCTGCTTGTGAAGAATGATTAACATTGTAATAATTGTAATCTTTGCTGTTAGCTTAGATTTTTTTGTAGCTTTTTCGAAATTATATTTGAAATTGTTTTGCATTTTGTTCTCATTTTTTTATAGTGTCATTTCTACTGAATTCATTTCAAAATGCTGAGGCACAAATCATTAGTGTGGCTTGTAAGAGTCTTCATTTTCACAAAATAATAGACTCAAAGGAGATAAAAATTGAGATATTTCTTTTTGCAAAGCTTGAATATATTACTAAAGATATAATGTATATATTTGTTTTCATATTTTAAGTAAAATATACTTTGTCATTAAATGTGAAACACTTAATAGACAAAACATATCTATCAAATGCTTTATCTACTTTAAAGGAAAATGTTTCCAATGAAACTGGTAACTACTTGATAATTTGTGGATTTTTTTCATAACTGATTTTAATAATTTTTATTATTCAATAAATATTTTATAGAAAACCTTGTGTATCTAAATAACTTCTGTCAAATTTCTAATACTTTAATGAAAATGTTCAAAATG
>VMDO01020149.1:14685-38236 GCA_007922755.1 Pedetes capensis | reverse complement strand
AATATTTCACATGTATTAAATCTCAAAACTGAGAAAAATGATAGTAGTCTTATTTTCAAAAATCACTTTAGTAGGCTTAATATATATTAAAGATGTTAGATATAATGGTTAAAAACTATAGATAGAGAAATCTGTGGCTATAAGAAATAAATATTGCCTGCCCCATATTTTCTTAGCAGAACAACATTGGCAAGTCAGCTTCTCCTTTTGGAGGTGTGATCCTCCTTCTAAGGTTTTTAGTCTTGGCCAGATTCCTTACTACTACCACCATTATCTTTCAGTACTGGAAATTACCATATCCTGTATATTTCTTTATATATTTGTCTTACTCTAAAATAAGAAAATGAAAATTGGGAACTCTTTTTTTTTTCACTGCTGGATGTTTATGCTTTACATTCTACCTGGTACATAGTACTTTCTCAATAAACTTTAACTGACTGATTAAAATAGTCAACAAATTATATCTTAACATGAAAATCATGGACCCAGAAAGAGATTGATAGGAAAATTACAAAAGACTCTCATCTAAAGAAACAATGAACTGCATGCAGGTAGTGGGCAGCAGGCTACATAATAAATGAGATACAGTCCAAAGAGTAATTTGAATGCAGCATTATTTGAAACTTCAATTCTTAAAAGACTAAAAACATGGAGTAGAAGAAGGGTACTATGGTGCCCTCAGAGTTTTATAAGGAGTCTGAGACACAACTATGTTTTAAATATTGAAAGGTCTACACAAAGATATCTTTATGTATCCAAGACATTAGAGTGCTGCGCTGCAGTCTCTGTGGTCCCGAGTTCGATTCTCAGCACCGCAAAAATGGGAGAAGGGCCTGGCAATCCACTCCCAAGGCAATCCTGAAACAGTCAACCATTGAAAACCCTGTGAGGGTCACTATGAGTTGGATACTGACTCGATGGCACCTAACAACAACAACAACAATCCAAGACATTAAAGTTGTTTTCTTTATATAACTATGAAAAGTAGGTTTTATGGAGCACAAGAAAATGTTAGTATCACTGTCATTTTACAGATGAGCAAACCAAAGGTTTAGAGAGGCTAAATAGTTACTCAAAGTTATAAAACTTGTTACTAGAATTGGGCTTTGAACTCAGAAGATGTAAGTTAGCAAGATTAGTTAAGATCTCAAAGATAATCTATGGTCAACTTTGAATCTAGTATTGTATGTAGTCAACATGTTTCATAAACAAATCATCTTACCTTTCCCCTCCAATAAATTTGGGTCTAAGATAGTATAGCTTGAATCTTAAATATCCTCAAAAGCCAAGGTGTTATAGGCTTGACCCCCAGGGTAGTGCTACTGGGTGGTGGTGGAACCTTTGAGAGGTGGATGGAGCCTAGTAGGAGGACTTTCAGTAACTGGGGGCATGTCTTTGAAGAGGATTCTGAGACTCTGGCCCTGGTCTCACTCTCTAGCTTCCTGGCTATGAAGTGACTGGTTTTGCCCCACCACACCCTCCCACCCTGATGGGCTGCCTCACCACAACCTGAAACCATAGCACCAACTAATCATGAACTAGAACCTTTAAGACTATGAGACAAAATAAATCATTTCTTTTTATAAGTTGTCCATCTCTGGTATTTTGTTACAGATGCAGAAAGCTGACTACTATAGAACTTATTGCCAGTTCTATAATTTCCGTATTATTGCTCATAATTTTTCTAGAGCTTTTGTATAGATGTCAAAGCACTTCTAGTAATCATGAGTGATCACATTGTAAATATCTATATTTGCTGTGCAATTACAAATCAATTCAATGTCATTACTTATATCAATTGCTGAAAATGTATTATGTATTATTGACTAGGATCTTCTAACCTGATAATTCTAACCTTCTAACTACTAGCTTTTCTTCATTTTGTGGCACAGCTCTTAACTTCTGAAAAAAGAGAGAGAGAGGGAGAGAGAGAGAGAGAGAGAGAGAGAGAGAGAGAGAGAAGAAAGGGCATTTTATCCCAATCTAGAAAAACAAAAACACATTAAAAACTAGGTAAGAAAACACATGAAAGAACTGTATATGCAAAGTAAGCAATAGTACAAGAAGAAAATAACTTTTTTCTGTGTATATCACAAAGAACAGCTAATGAGGATAGAATGTTGCTCATCTTGATAAACTGAATTCACAGCCTCAGATTCTCTCCATCTCACCTGTCCTGGGCCCTCAGTCTGTTCCAATATGTTACTACCCTAAGATCCACAGAACTGTGTGGATCTGCCCACTGCATTGACAAAACTTGTAATCTCTGTCTCTTCCCATCACTTCCTGACTCAGATAAAGTATTCCCCTACAGGACCATGGAATCTGTCTTCAGTAGCTCCATAGCTTAGTGACTTGACCCTAAATTTAATGGGCGAGTGTCAATTCCTCCTCCAGTTACCTCTGATCAGTGAGAGACTGGAGATGAGAGCCACTTTGTGATCCCCTCCAGACAGTCCATTTGGGCCAAGGTGCTTTTAAACATCCTGTCCTATGGGATGGCCAGAAAACTACTTGGGTACCTATCAAATAATGGATAGATTAGTAATGCACTACTTTATGTTTGCTTTCCTCTTTCTTTGCCTAACTTACATTTTTGCTCACTCTCACAGTACTGGGATTGTTGTTGTTCTTAAGTGCTGTCAAGTCAGGTCATAGCAACCCTTATAGGGTTTCAGTGGCTGACTTTTTCAGGATTACCTTAGGAGTGGATTGCCACATCCTTCTCCCATTTTTGCAGTGCTGGGAATCAAACTCAGGACCTCAGAAACTGCAGAGCAGCACACTACCAGCTGAGCTAAATCCCAGCCCCATCCTGGGATTAGATTTACCAAAAAAGCATTAGCACCTAAGCTTTGTCCTAGGCTCTGTTTTGCAAGGACCCTAAAAAGTCTTGTGAAATCTCTCCATGTACAAGATATAAAACTGGGTATATAATGAGATTCTAATTAGTAGAAATGACAAACACTTAGATGATAAACAGGGATCATGCTGCTTATTCATAAAGAGTCTAGCACAGTTTTGATTTCAACATATAAGTCAACTATGAATGCCCATCATCATTAGCATTTTAATAGCATAGTATGGTGGGGAAAAGTATCTGTTCACATAAGGATATTTTCCCCATCTTTGAAAGGAAAATAATGTAATAATCACAAGTCCATTTTACACCAATTTTTTTCTTATAAGGAACAATAATGCAATCAATTATCTATGATACTTATCTAAAATTTAATTACCCTTGTCAAATAAAATCTGGGGAAATAATAGCAGAAACTACTACACATATCTTAAATTCCAGCAGCAGCCAGGAAACTCTGGACTTCATCCAGCTGCCTCCTGTTGTCTAGTCACTACTCTTCAAGCTGAGAATAATCAGCTGACTATTGCAAAATGGAATTATACAAGTTTATTTGATTTCCTCTGCTTGCCTCTCATGAAAAGACATAAAAATGAAAAAGAATTGGTGGAGATGGTAGGAACAGTCAGGTGAACACAAAATATAGCCATCAATCTCATTGTTTTGGAGAGCAACGGGCATGGTGAGCATAATCAGGCTTAAGAGAAAAAAAAAATATTTCAGCTGTGGCCACCATGACAAATAAGACAGAAAGGAGCAAGGCAGCAATTTTGCACAAGGAAATTAACGTACTTCCTCTTAAAAAAATATTTCCAGAGAAATCTGAAATTTTAAGTAAAGAGATTAAGAGAAGAGATGCAAAATGAAACCCATGACTGGTCTGTAACCACTCCAAAATTTCAGTAGAACCAACTCTTCAAGACATGAGGATTACAATTGTTAGTTATAGGAGCCATTTCAACAAGAGATTTACTGATTACTTTGAAAATTATAAAAAGAAAAAGCCAAAGAAATGAAAACTGATTGCTCCTGTGGCACGAGCTGCTTGTTGACTTTTAACATTTTCCTCTTTGATAAATTTCAACTAGTACTAGTCAAAAAGAAATGTGGGTTAACAGCACCAGGGATAGACAAGAATACATCTTGACAAATTAGAAGATAGTCAATATTTCCCCCTGAGATTTGTCTCTGAGAGTTAAAAGCTAGGTAGGGTCCTTCCTACTAAAAGCATCTGTTAGCATTATTGATACAAGGTTGTTGTTAGGTGCCATCCAGTTGTGTCTGACTCATAGCGACCCTCATAGGATTTTCAATGGCTCATTGCTTTGGGATTTCCTTGGGAGTGGATTGCCATGTCCTTCTCCCATTTTTGCAGTGCTGGCAATCGAACCTGGGACCTTAAGACTGCAGAGCAGCACTCTACCAACTGAGCTAAATCCCAGCCCATTTGATACAAGGTAAGAATAATATAATAATAAGTTGCCAAACTACAAAACTAATGTTTAGGAACTATACAATCCCATTTATTTTTATTAACATCTGAAAGCTACAACCTCTCTAGTTCTGAATTAGACATTCTTTGACTGGTTTGGGAGATTTTTAAAGGTCGCTCCTTTAACATCACTTATATTGTGTTCTAGCCAGGCATTCTATCTCTGGAATTCTTCTCCCCTAGTATAAAATTATTCTTAATAAGCTACATCCATCCTCACCCTTACCCCATGATCACACTAGCAATGGGATTTGTTGTTGTCATTGTTAGATGCCAAGATTTTTTAGATTGTCCAACTGTCCCAGGGGAAATGATCTTTCAAAGATAACAGTTTCCAGATCTTTTTCTTGCCTCAACAGAACTTAAAGATTTTACTTACTTTTTCCCTGAGGTCCTGCCTCATTTCTAGTTATAATGGATTATGATAGATGAGATGAATTTTTATATAATTTTAGGCAATATATATTTCCCAGAGAAAATTTCTAGCAGTTTAAAAGACATTTTGGAAGAAATTTTTGGCTAAGGGCCCTTTCTAGTTGTCTCCAAATATAAAACATGGAATGTTGTCTACCTGACCTATGCATATTGCCAGTCCTAGGTTAGAAAGATAAATTAATTAATAGCATTGGCAATAAAATAACAATTTAAACGGCCATGTAACAGATTTCTAGGGTCAAACTCTGAACCTCAAGTAGCCCCACAATTATGAAAGCAAATGACTGTATAGTTACTGTGTTATTGCCAAGTTATTGCCAAGTTATTGCCAAGGTTGTTATACATAAATAGATTTCAATACTTATTTTGTCCCCCTTCAAACTGCCATCACATTGCTAAATAGCAAGAACATTCAGACCAGAAAACTGAGTTATTTTTTATAAGGAAAGTTAAGTGGGCAGCAGCTGCAGAATTAATACATTCCCTTGATTTATTTTTTATTTACAGATGCACATTTTCATGAGCTGGGATTTGAACAGAATGGATTTTTACAACAACAAAAGTAAAAGCAGCCCAATTCTGGCTTTTATACACAGATGGGCCTTTTTCTGTCTCCTTGGACAGTTTTTAAGGTATCTTCTTCCAACACAGCCCAGATGCACCTATTTGTAAATATTCAGCTCACAGCCTCAAGGCAGAGGGCATAATTTCCCTCCCTAATATGCAAAGCAAATCTCAGATGCAGTGTGTTTTCAGTGTACATGCAAGGAAGTCCCAGAGAAGTGGGATGGAAATGCAAACAGAATTTGTTCCCCTTCCTCCCATGTAAATTAAGGCATTTCATGCATCTGATGATTTCTTCCATTATCTATCTACATTTGCAACAGTGCTTTCCTAAATGGCCTTTGGCTGTATTACTTCCTCTTGCCTTAGAAAACTATCGAATTTGTACTGCAAGTGTCCCTGACTGACTGTTGTGTTTGATCACAGTTATTAGACTGTCCTCTAATGCTCTGAAATGTTCATTGCCTTATTCTTTGAACCACAACGGTTATAAACCACAGAATGCCAAGATATCTTATATGTGCTACATGTTTTCACTGGCCAATCCTATTTGTTCTGGTTCCCAAGAAATGTTTAATAATTAAATAACTGCACTGTCAATGTGTCAGAAAATAGGGAGGCTTCCAATCACATAGCTGTGCCTTACCTTTGGAGATGAGGCTGCTCAAACATCTCTGGAGCTCTGATTCTGAATATTACTCAATTTTCCAATTGTGTCAGGATAGCAATACTGTATCCCATACTGTTAGGGAATAGATGTGGGGTTACTGTACCAGCCAAAACAGCAAATAGGCATCAAAATGACTGATGGCAGATATCTAGGAAGCTGCATGGGGACAAGAGTAGACCCAGACTTCATGACTACAGTATCACAGGTTGCAGAACACACTTGAGACTTAATTCTGGGATCTGTACAATGCCTTTTCTTAGTCATATTCCTTATTCAGAAGGTCAGAAGCAAGTTAAGAACCAGGCTGACAGGTCAGCCTTGCCTACTCCACACTTTTTTCTATGTCCTTGTGCCAAAAAATAATAATAATAATAATGAATTTGGTTGAAAAGTAAGACAGGAACCAGACTATTAGCAAAGCAATAAGAACATTATCTCTGGTAATTTTCATAGGGGTGCTATAAGTCAACCACACTGGAAGGCACCTAACCACAACTCACTGCCTTGGGAGAAGGACATGGCAATCCACTCCTGAAGCAATCCCGAAACAGCCATCAAAAATGTTATGAATAGCAGAGAAGCACTGAAATAGTGCTGGGCATGCCACAGTGTCAGGGATGTTTCATTCTGTTGTATATAGGGTCCCTATGAGTTGGAACTTACCTGACAGCACCTACCAACAAATAACAACCCATTGCCTCTACATTTTTTTACTTTCTCCTGGCATGTGCCTGCCTATATTTATGGATGAGTGGATTATCACTAGAAAAAGGAAAGTTATTTTAAATCTGAAATTACAGAATGTTTGTGCTAGCTTGATTACATTGCCCAGTTTTTATATGAGCCAGGTGACTTACAAAAGTAAAACAACATCTATCCTTCCCATGCCAAATATAGGGAAAGTTAAAATGATCCTCTCAACCACTGATGGTGGTCTTTACTCTGGTAAAACTAAACAAGTATACCTTCTGAAGTACTATGATGAGAAAGAAAACCTAATTCCCTGTCCAAAGTGTCTTACATAGCTAGAAGCCCCTCACTTAGGTTTTACGTATGGTTCCAGGTAATCATTTTCACACCCAGTCTCAGTGCACCATGTACTCTCTAACAGCTCATTTGATTTCTTGTAATCTGAAATATAGTAATATTACTATATGTTTCAAAAATTTGAATGGTTAAGTCACAATTTAAAGGTCCCTTCTTATCAAATCCTGTGGAAATCATCCTCTTTGAACTTTACCTCCATTTTAGATTCAATTTGTTGCGTGGAATTTACAGGCAGTGTTTGGTGCTTAGATTTTATCTGTCCAATTTCTCAACTTAGCATGAGTTCTTCTGAGATTCACCTCTGCTTAGCTAAAGCAATCACATAATAAAAGCAAAAACATAAATAAAAAGGATTATTTTTTCATAGAAATACTGACACAACCTTGACTGGAGTGGAGGGAGTCATGCAGCAGTAATAATAAAAGTAGCAAACGTTAGCAATCTGCTTCATAGCATGAAATAAAATGTATTTTAGTAAAAACATGAACACTGTTCCAACTGTAATTTTTCAACAGCTGTGATAAAAGAACAATAAAAGTGATAAGGCATAACAATTCCTGAGTAAACACACATATAAAATGAAGTGGAAGTTCAGATCTCCAGTATTTTGTTTTACTTGCAGGTTCTAAACATACCATGGCTGAAGCCTTAATTTTTTAACACCTACCAGTTTTGTTCACTGATACAATTTAAAGAGTGCTAGAAGCTTCTGAAAAATATGTTGCATTAAGAGACATGCTTTCCTAGCCTATGTATTTGATATCTTGTCACTGTGTAACATTATACACTTTTGAATAGATATCCTATCTACAGCCTCTTGATAGAAAAAAATAGCAAAAGCAGCATGTCAATGAATCTTTCCTGTGGAAAAATTCATTCCCTTAGGAACTATGTGATTCTGTTCCTGCCTGTTAAGTATCTGAGTCTTACCCAAGGTAATAAAACAACTCTTTAATCATTAGAACAAATAGATGTTTGTGCAACAAGGAGAACAATTATTTTTCAAACTAGAACTATACATTTTAAAATGTTTTTGGAGCAAATAAATAGTTTGGAAGGAGCTTTAAAGATAAAGCATGCTTAGAAAAAAGATAGGCATATATTTTCATAATCATAGTCACTATTTCTATAGAATATTCTGTAACTTTTATATCAGAAGATGATTAAAGAACATAGATACGCCCCAAACTGATTATTTCTCCCTTAGAACAAATGCCTGCTGCCTCATTCATATTAGGCTTGTGAACCATAACATCCAGTAGCCGAAAAACATGCTAACTTGTGTCCCTTCCAGTTGCCTTCCAGTTGCCTTCACCTGGCACCCAATGCTTATTTGTTTATTTATTAACATGTATCAAGCACCTCTTTGGGACAAAGTAGCTATAGAGACCTATGAAAGCCTGCACAGTAGCAACAGCTACCAATTGAAGAGAGTTGAATATGTAGAGTTCCTATCCCATAGTGCCTGGAGAAGTGTCTGCCTAGCCAGATGCTGTATTTCGTGGTCATTGTTGCACCTAGATGTGGCCAAGTGGCTATGGAATGCAAGTGGAAAAGATGTGACCTTTCTGGGCCAACATGGGTAAGAAACAATTGCACTCCCTTGGAAGTTACATGTTAAAGGTGGCAGTGGTGCAAGAGAGAAAAAGCCTAGGTTCCCATAGGACTGCAAAGAGGAGAGTCTGCAGGAAACAATACTGAAGTGAGACTGACGAGATCTTCCATTGTGTTAAATCACTTCAATTTGGGATTTTATCTATTATGACAATTAACATGGACATGTAACAGAATCTTATTCTCAGAGTCTATCTGCAATTTTAAAAAAGCTCCTTCCAATCTTTTTGGAGACTAAATAATGAGGGTGATAAGACAAGTAATCACCAATTAAGGCTTGGGAAATCCCTTGCCCAGTACAACCGGTCTGGATTTCAAAGGAGGACAGGATGATTTAAGTCCAGAGATATTGAAAGAGGCCTCATGGAGGAAGAGTCCTTTTAGCTTGATTGCAAAGGAGAGGTACCAGTATGAGAAGTAAGAAATGAGGTTGAAAAGCATTCAATGAAAAGAGAACTATATGATCAAGCAGGGAGGAAATAAAGTAAGATGAATAGAGAATTGCCTGCACAGAAGTAACCATGAAACAGTTCAACACAAACCTTGCAAGTTGCTATAGTTATACTGATAACTCAACATATGAATTATAAAGTTGATAGTTTTGGCATTGTGGAGGAAGCGAGATATATTGGATGAGGGTTAACTTACTTATAAGCTTTCCCCCTCTTTCTAAAAATTCAGGAGCTGCAACTTCTCTCTCATTACTTTAGATAATGAGAGAGTGATACAGAAATTTCAAAGATCTAAGAGGTCATAGAACAGAGAGAGGAAAAGCATATATCCAGCAAGTGCCAGTGTAAAAGGAAATCATTCCTTTTGGAATTGACGTTTCTTAAGCAGAAGCATGAAAGAGAGAGAAACCCTCCAGTCCCCAAAAGACCAAAGTCTGTGCAGATATCAGCAAAAGCAGGTCAAATAATGTGACATTGATTAATTACAGAACCTTCTTCAGTTTTATCAATGAGATTAAACATTTCGATCTTACTATGAAGCTCTGATAAATAAGCATTCTGTAAGAGACTGACCTCTGCCACAGAGGACCATGACTAGCAAACCTGGATGACAAGAGGGGATGATATGGCTGAGGAATTCCCCATCCTTCTTTAGAAGAGATTGAAAATTAAGAAAAAAAAACCCACTATACAATAATTATTTTTGAATATTTATTTACCCTCCAGTTAATAATTTTTAAAATTACATGTGGTTTTCAATCCATAGTGTTAATACACTCCTTAGGAATGATTATCTTAGATAATCTTCAATTGACAAATAATGGATTATTAAGTAAATGATGTCCATCTACAAACACATCTGCATTCATTTTCATTAATATGTAGAATTGTTGAGCCAGGCGTGGTGGCTCATGCTTGTAATCCCAGTGACTCGGGAGGCAGAGGCAGGAGGATCACAGTTTCAAGGCCAGAAAAAGCCTGTGTAACTTAGCAAGTCCCTGTCTTAATTTAAATTTAAAAAATAAAGAAGGGGTGGGGGAATGCAGCTCAGGGAAAGAGTACTTACAAAGTATGTGCAAGGCCCTGGGCTCAGCCTCCTAGCACCATCAAAAAAAAAAAAAAGTAGAATTGTCCAAATATATACTGACAAATAATTCTGTTTCTTTGCAAAAGGTCAGAGAGGTCTTGCCTACAGAAGAGAGATTATTCTCCTTTCTTCAAAGTCAGTCTGGCAAGGGTGCAGAAAAGACCTACCAAACGTAAACTAGTTCCTTCTGCCTTGTTTTTAAAAGTTTGAATCATATTAGAGTCTGTCTATATAAAATATTTCTTTGCTCTTGTTTATCTTTAAAGATACGCATAGTTTTCAAACTTTTTTTGAAAATATTAGTTTTCCTAGTCTTCTGTTATTTATTCAGTTTCTCTTTGGCTAGGAAAGAAGAAGTCAGAGGCTCATTTCCAAGAAAGGCTGTGAAAACACTGTTGAGGGATGGTGTGGAGTGAGCAAAGGAAGCCACTATCAGTTTCTCCAGCAGTGTAGCTGCAGCTTCCCAAGCCTGGGACCAAGGACACCAATCTTGGTTCTTGCCAATTGTGTTCTTCCCAAGTGTCCCCACTTCTTTTGCTATTATCATGCTTTGTCTCCCCTTGTGTTACAATAATTGGCATGAAGAAAAGTTTGGGGGAAATTCATAACAGCCTTAAAAAGAAATTTTCTTTTAAATTCATGCAAATATCAAGAGAAGACAGAAATATGCCCCTTTCTACACATATATCACTAGCTCCTTTTCTTCTTATTTTTCTAGAAAATCTAAAATAAGTGAGACTGGAGATTCTTGTGAATAGTAATATTCTTGTGAATAGTACTCTGAGCATGAAAGAGAAAAATAATTTTTCTAAAGTCTTTACTCTTCCTATGATGAAAAACAATTGAAAAATAAACCAGGACCATGCATGGTTTTAAAAACATTTTCAGTTAAAAAATAGTAATAAAGCTAGGTGTAGTGGCACAGAGCTGTAATCCCAATACTTGGGAGGCTGAGGCAGGAGGAACACGTGTTCAAGCCCAGCCTGAGCACAAAGCAAGTTTCAGTCCAATCTGAGCTACATAATGAGCCCATCTCAGTAAAATAATAAAATAAAATACCAAACCACCCCCCACGCCCTCAGAAAAATAGAAATGACTTATTTCAAAGACATAAACCTGAGTAGAATTTTCCTTGATGGTGATCTTCTCTTATTTGACACATTAAGATAAGCCTTCTCTCCTTTTTTGAACTACCTCCTCCCGGTTTAGCTTCCATGAAGCCCAAGAATAGGCTACAGAAAAATACAGCCTTAATAATATCACTCTCTGGCTTAAATTATCTCAAAAGCTACTTAATGCCAGTTTCAGAGAAGTATACTTCAAAATCTCTTTTATTTTTAACTTGCAACCTCATTTCCTACCTTCTCACCTCTTGTAATCAATAATGGTCATCAATAATGGCCAATTTTGGTTCATTTCAGCACCCTTAGTGTTTTATACCCCCATTAATTTGTTCACTCTATTTTCTTTGAATAGTATGTGCCTGTAGTCCATTATCCTAAATTCCGTGAACTCATATTTATCTTCCAAACTCTTTGCACCAGGCAGGAACCAGTGTGGTATATAGAAGCCAGTCCGGGTATATCAGACAGAAAGGTATTCAATGCAGGATATGAAGTGCCAACAAAGCTGTTGAAAGTACTTAGAATATCATAAGTCAGGGGCAACCAATAAGCTTTCATGCTGCAACAATGAAGTTGTAATTCAGAAACTGGGAACAGCTATTGACAGCCAGAAGTCAAAATGTCTATGTCACAGCTGCCACTACAGACAAGGCTGGTGGCCTAGTTAGTGACACAGGAGTCTGATCACTTCAAAACACAATGCTTGTTGGTTTCTGTACATTAGATGTCATCACTACTAAAGAGATAATGAACTCTACCTCCTCCTTACCTTACAAATTTTTCAGGAGAGCATCACATTATAGTTTTTAGCCTTCCAATCTATATAAAGGTGTGGGAACATTAAAGAGGAGGAAATGGGTGCTGATCATAAATAGGTAATACCTAGTACACACTTGCTCAGGACTTATGCCCTCTGTCAAGCCCTTCTTGAGTCCTTCTACTCCGTCATAATCTTGGCTAGGCACTCTCTCCACTACATCAGCTGTGCTCTTTACCAAGCATATTCTTCTATTATCCTATATATTTTAATATTCACAGACACAGGTATATTTTATGTATTATAAACACCTGGTTATTATTCTATTCAACCTTCTTTATTCTCCAGGGGCTAACATAGTCTCTGTTATATAATATGCCCCATATATTTCATTTTACCAAATATATTAAATAGCACTTGAATTTGCAAAAAAAAAAAATTTACTTTGAAAAATGAAATTTTTGGTTTCAATCTCTTCTTTCAGTAAATTTGAAATATATGGAGTTGGGAAGTTCAACTCTACTGAGGTTTCAGTAAATTCTTCTTTCCATAGAAGAATAATGGGATGCTCTTCAATTAAAAATATGAGTTTGGGGATTCTTTGGTTCTAGTAGATATTTTACTTATTGTACTCTCCAGTGATCAATTTTCTCTTCCCAACTGGGACCATAAAATCAGATATTTTATTGCATTTATTTAAAATATAGCTCATTTATGCAGTGTTAAATAACCTCTGGGCATAATTATAAGCCTTATAAGTAAAAGCATAGCAACCAATTTGAAGTTATTTTCAAAAAATACCAAATACCAAAGAATGTTCAAATAAGTTTCAGAATATATTTTTATGTTCTACTCAAAACGATTCTTCCCTAGAGTGCAGTAGGAAGGAACCATGTCTATGGATAGCTTCCCATATCTCTGGAGTCGGGCTAATCTACTTTCACAAAGCACCAAAGGCACAGTCCTGTGATTCCAAACCACCAAGTTATATAGTTTTAAATGCTTATAGACACACAAAATTCTTCTGAACCCCATGCAAACACCTAGTTGTTCACAGGAGGCTTGATTAGAAGGAAAATTAGTGTTTAATAAAAATAACAATGCTTTATAAAATACTAAGCCAGAAACATTTTATGTAAAATCATGTCACACACTAAGAAAATATCATATGGCCAAAGATGAATTTATCTTTCAGTTTCACTTAAATCCAGTAATAAGTATTCCAAGTAAACTTAGACTATACCAGAAAAAGACTGAAAGTAGATATTGCAGTTATCAGTAAAGCAATTAACTCAGGGGACATAAATTTTATCATTAGCTCTCAAGATACTTTTAAGTGTTTCTACTGACCTTTAGGGCTGGGATTTAGCTCAGTTGGTAGAGCACCGCTCTGCAGTCTCTGATGTCTGAGTTTGATTCCCAGCACTGCAAAATGGCAGAAGGACGTTGCAACCCACTCCCAAGGCAATCCTGAAACAGTCAGCCTTGAAAACCCTATGAGGGTCGCTATGAATCGGACTCAACTTGACGGTACCTAACAACAACAACTGACCTTTAAATTGAAGGGTCTGAGTCACTCAATACTTGTGCTAAGACTGTCACAAAACAGAATTCATCAGTGTTACTTTCTAAATGCTTGTGTCTCCCCAAATTCTTAAGTTGAAGCCCTGACCTTCAGTATGGCTATAATATGGGATGGAGCTTCTAAGAAAATGATTAACGTTAAATAAAATCCTATGGGTGGGTCTGTGATCTCTTAGGATTACTGTCTTAACAAGTAGAGACACCAGCAGGTGCACTTATGTGTTCTCTCTCCCTCTTCTCTCTCCCTCTCTTTCACCATCCCTCCCTTTCCACAGAGAAGAAAGGCCATGTTGAGGACACATGAAACATCATTTAAACAGAATCATAATTTTACATTGTGAAAAAAAAGTTAACTATGGAAGTTAATACATATGTTAATTTGCTTACTTGTAATAATCACTTCACTATATATGCATGTATTAAAATATTAGGCTGTACACCTGAAATGCATACAATTTTTTAAAACTCAATCAGGAAAAAATAAAAAGAAGTACCTCTTCTACCATTCATTAAATTAAAAGTATATGAAATATATACAATGTTAGGGCACACTGTGTAACCACTGGTAAAGTACATGGAATTTAAACTATATTACTGATAGAAATAATAAAATTCTTAGTGTTGAGGAAACACAAGCAACATCATTCCTAAGAGAAATGAGCATGTCAAAAAACCAAGGAAGGAGAGAAAATACTATGCCGGGAAAAGGAGAGATATAGCTGAAACTAAAATGCTGAATGCAAAGACACCTAGAAATAATGAAGAAGAGGGTCTAATGTCAATGAACCCATCAGCCCATCCCCGCTAGCATTTCCAGAGCAGAAAATTTAATAGTGTTTTGGCATTTTATCATTGACCTTCTATTGAATTACCAATAGAAAGCTCTTATCTCAAAATAGATGAAAAATAATGTGTACACAAATCAAAATCATCAGTCTATTACACCATCTCTAAATTCTGACAATGAATCTCTCCATTTAAGAAACAAAAACAAGAAATGCATCACACCTCCTTCTGATAATCTCACTAGTTGAGTAATCTTTCCTTTATTTCATTTCCATTTTGGTTTGTTTTAATGTGGAAATCTCACACCAAAAATTAATCATAGGACACTGTCCAGGTGTATTTTAGTGCTCTGTGAAGAGATGAATAGCCAACCCATAATAAGCCTTGCTCAAAGCCTCGAAATAGCTACAAGTGCTATGACCTAGTTTGGAAGGCCGCTTCAATCCTTATCACTGCTCACAGACAGCGATAAAGTACAAAAACACAGCTATCGAGTAATAACTGGTTACTTCATCACTCTGTACTACAGAATGTGTCCTTCATCAGTGTCAGTCCCAAATCAATTGGTTAGAATATAGTATGTTATAAACCCCTGTTTTGCTTTCTGCTTCAATATACTACAGCCATTGTGTTTGTTCATGTTTCCTCTGCAATCTCAATTTACAGGAAAAGGCCTATAAAGTTCAACTGGAAGCCACAACTTATGCACAACTACTTAGAAATCATTTCTTTGATATTGATATATAGTGCCAATGAAAATGACAGTGAAAAATACCACTCACTTGAGGAAAAAAGCTCTCAAGAGCTATGTTCAAGTACAATGGAAAGGTGGAATGATTGGAATTCTTTTGTAGATAACCTGAGGGATACTGGAAGAATACTAATAAATGGGGCCTTGGAAAAGTGTCAGCCTAATAACCTCAGTACTCTCTCACAGTACAGGAATACAAAGCCTTCACTCTTAAAAAGAAAAAAATGAAAGCATTGAGAGACTATTAATGTTGTAAGAGGCAATACTGGTACTTAGAAATGTAACAAACCAAAATCAAATACAGAACTTAAAACCTATCCCAAATAATAACCATAAATCGGTTAAGAAGATATTCTCAAAGTTCTAGACCCATTTTAGAGAGGCACAAAAGAAGATAGATCTCATTATTGCCACTGTCTCTAAATCCCTCCCTTACCTCTTTCTGCAGTCTGTGCCACAACTTGAGGTTTCCGTTGATATCAGCCTTGTCTTCTTAGAACTGATTTTGAATCAGCTGTGTTTTACACAGGAATTCACTGCAGACTGATGACACTGAAGATCATCATCTCCTTGGGTTAAAATTAAAAAGATGTTTTTTATTCTCCCTGAGTAATGTCAAGTAAGAAACAAAACAACATTGGGTCAGGATACCTCATAACTAGGATAAGAATTGACCATTACATGATGGCAGGCAAATTTTTGAAATCTGAATTTTTATTCTTCCATGTCTTTAGCATTTTCCCTTCCCCATCTGAAAATAGGAGCAAATGGAGTCAAAGAGAAACATGAAGGAAGAGGTGGTAATTTCTCTGGACTAACAAAAAAGATTCTCCAAGGTGGGAAAAAGAAGTCTACAGATATCTTTGGAGTTAGACGTCTGTTTCCTACATGTGAATACATGGGGAAAAATTAAAGGAAAGGGAAAAAATCAATGAGAATATTATCCATGATTGCATATGATTTTTATTACGTATTAATTAAAATTCCTCCTTTTATTCTCTTTTTTAGATTATACGATTCTGTAAAATATATAAATTGATGAATGTGTAAGCAAAAGTGATTGAGTAGTTGCATAATATATATGTTGTTGTCGTTAGGTGCTGGAGTCATAGCAACCCTCATAGGGTTTTCAATGGCTAATTGTTTTGGTACTGCTTCAGGAGTGGATTGCCACATCCTTCTCCCATTTTTGCAGTGCTGGGGATTGAACCCCCATCCTCAGAGAGTGCAGAGCAGAGCTCTACCAACTGAGTTAAACTCTAGCCTGATAATATATATGTTGTTGTTGTTAGGTGCTGTGGAGTTGGTATCCAACTCATAGTTACCCTGTGTACAACAGGCTAAACACTATTGTCAATACTTCTCTCCTGTTCATAGGGTTTTCAATGGCAGATTGATTTTTGGGAGTGGGTTGCTGGGTCCATCTCCCAAGCCTACAGCAGCTGGTGTTCCCAGGTAGTCTGCCATCCAAGTACTAAGCAGGCCTGACCCTGCTTAGCTTCTAAGATCTGATGGGATCAGATGCCATAAGGGCTATGACTGCAGGCAATAATATATATAGGAAAGACATATTACTCTGTACCCAAACAACATTTTTAAATAAAGAAAAAAATGTGGTAGGACCTCAGGAGGAAAGATCAAAAGGTTGTGGGATGAGGTACATGACACTCCAAGGGTGTCACTGAAGTAGGAGAGAAGCAAGCATAGTGGTAAGAAGGTTTAGATAGATGTGGATAACAGGTCTTCCATCAGCACAAGAGGCAAAAGTTAATATTGTCACAGTTAGCCTCACTATACCTTTAATTATCATTAGGTAGAGCCTACAAATACATTATCTCAATAAGTCCAAGCCAGCCAGCTTATCTCCAACATTGGAACAGATCATTATTTCTTCCATTGGACCCAGAATAAGCACCTGGATTATAGTACGGGTGGTATTGTGCCCAAAATGGCCAGCAGCAGCACTCAGTCTAGCTCATGCTGAGGGAGCTGAAACTGAATGACAAAGCTGTAGATCCACAGCTTCCACTGCAGGCTCATTCCTGGGTGGCACCTTCACAAGGTCCATACAGGTAGATGGAATTCCCTGACTTTTTTTTTTCTTATTTTTATTATGACCACAAAGAGTTAAATTTCATTGAACTATGTGAAAGAATCCAAGTAGATTGAAAGATAAATATAAGTAGAAACTTCTGTGGGTTTCTTACAAGTTTCCCCAATAGTCAATGTTATCATGTGTTTATCATGTGCTGTGCAGAGTCACTGGTCATGTTTTTGTGCTCAAAGTAGAATGGCGGGCTGAGGATTTGGAGTGCTTACTCCCCAAAGCCAGGGCATGTTTTGTTGAAAAAAGAATGGCTATATAAATCCATTCAGTGCAAAGGTCTGGCCTCAGTTTGCCTTGATCTTAGACAAGTTACTGAATCTCTTGATCCCTCATTTACCTCATCTCTGGAAAAGAAATAGAATGAAGAGTGGAAGAAATCAGTAATATACTTGAAAATATACACAAACTATAAACTACAGTCTAATCTCCAGAGCACAGAAATTGTTTATTTCTTCCTCTACTCTACTCTCCTCACATTCTCTAGTCCTTATTCTACTACTGTAATTCTTTATTGAAATTCAGAAAAATGTCATTAGTTTTCTAATGCTTGCTATAATGCTTGCAAAGGCTTAGCTTCATATAAAATTTACAAAATCTTACTATATTTTCAATTCTTCTTATATCAAAATTTTGACTCTTTTTCTTCAAGAACTTCTCAATGCCTCTTAGTTTTCTCTATAAAGAAAAAAGGCCTGCAGCCATACCACTGTGGCATCTGATCCTGTCAGATATCTGAAGCTAATGAGAATCGGGCCTGGTTAGTACTTGGATGGGAGACTGCCTGGGAACACCAGGTGCTGCAGGCTTGGGAGAAGGACCAGGCAAACCACTCCCAAAAATCAACCTGCCATTGAAAACCCTATGAATAACAGAGAAACACTAACAATAGTGTTTCTCCTGTTATACGTAGGGTCACTATGAGTTGGACACTGCATGGCATCTAACAACAGCAACAATAAAGAAAAAAAAAAGAGATCTAAGCAAAGTGGCTCATGATTGTAATCCCAGTGACTCAGGAGGCTGAAGCAGGAGGATGGTAAATTCAAGGCCTGAGGGAGCCTGTGTAATTTAGCAAAACCCTGTCTCAATTTTAAAAAATTAAAAAGGGGCTGGGAGTACTGCTCGGTAGAGCACTTACAATGTATGTGAAAGGTCCTGGGTTCAAACCCCACAGTACAATGAAAAGAAAGAAAGAGAGAAATAAGGAAAAAGAAAGAAAGAAAGAAAGAAAGAAAGAAAGAAAGAAAGAAAGAAAGAAAGGGGGAGGAGGAAGAAGAGAGAGAGAGAGGAGGAAAGAAAGGAGAAAGAGGGGAAGAAAAGAATTCAATAAAAATTAGATGTACTTTTTTAAAAGAAAGATTTTAATCTTCCTAAATTGGTCTTTTGATGTAGATAATTTTTAAAAATGGAACATTTTACAGATTAAATCATAGCAAAGTCTTCCCTTGGAGTAATCAAGATTCAGTGATCCCTTAGAAAACCTGAACCATTAAAAACGGGAAAGAAAAAGGATTTATTACACATAAAAGATCAAGGTCTCCAACATGTAGGCCTGCAAATTCTTCCTGGCTGAAGATAACATTTTCACTGCACATTTCTTTAAAACTAGATAAAGAGGATTGAATCAATATATCACTGACAAGATTATTATTTAGTACAAGCTGAAGGTTGATGCAGGTCATTCCTGCTAAAGCAACAGAATTTGCTAATTTAATCCAACAGATTTACCAGTGACACCGAACAGGGATTTAATCAGCAGGAAAAGGTGGTAAGCACCCCAGAAAACTGAATGATTGCTGAGCGAACACTAAATATCATTATGGAAGGGTAAGGAAATAAAAATGGTGCCTCTTTCATGATTTTCATCAAGTTGACCAAATATAACAAATGATTCCAAATAAACCACTTCTAGGACTACTACAATGATGTAATGTTACTTATGTTAGAAAATTCAAATTTAAATGGAAAAAGCCAATGCTGTATTACTCTGTACCCCAGCATCATTTACTAATAAAAGGAAAATAAAATAAACATTACCTTGTATATACTTGTATCAAAATATCCTATTAATACGTTCATTAATATGTAAATTGTTGTTTTCCTATATCAATTAAAGAAAAATGAATAAATAAAAACAAAATGTAGAAGCAAAAAAAAGGCAGTTCAAATTTATGTAGTTCTCCAGTCTCTCAGTTTCTTAAATACTTTTCTCAAAACTGCAAGGTTATAAAATGAAGAATTAAGTATCTTGTATTCCAAGTAAAAAATAGCAACTGACTTTTCAAAGTTTCTCACCTTAAAAAAAGGTGCCAGTTCTCTGATGCCAACTTGAAGGCTTTTAGTACAAAGACGAACACGGAGAAAAGCCTAAGATGTATAAGGTATTTACTTTAATAATAACTGCTTTAATCATCTTCAAAACTAAGAGCACTTTAAAGCATGTATAGCATTACAAAAGGACAAAACTAAAAGTAATTATTCTCCCTACTATACCCACAGCTCCTCCATGAAATAATCATGAAAGCATATTTAGAATCTTTCCCACTTCCTATTACCACAGAGTTTTCAACTTCATTTTGTCCCAGTTTCTTTCTTTCCCATTTCAGCCTTTTATTCAATTGTCTTTTAATTGCAGGCTGACCTTATTTGCAATCCAGTTTCCTTAAAGTCCCTGTTTTGAAAGCATGAGCGTTTGGAGATCTCTTGTTGCTCAGGCCATGTGGATATGCAATGTATCAAAAACAAAAAGACTCTCTCAGTGGTGTTTTTTTTTTCCTTTCTACTTATGAAAACACCATGTTATCATTAAACTAGTGAATTCATTATCCTATGAAATCTCAGCAAGTGAATTTCAATTGGTGTTTCCCAAGAGTGTCAAGCAAAACTAAATCATGTAATAAGTGCAAAGTTCCACATTCTTATTCTGTGGTCTCATGGAACTTGTTTTTAATGGCAAATTATTCTGAAGTAAATGATAAGCTCTCCTGAAACCCAAGAAGAAGATTTGCTTTCTTCATGCAAACCTAAAACAGGTAATGAAGAAATAATGAAGAAATGCATTACGTGACACCACTAAGAAAGAAAATCACTGGGAAAATCAGGAGTCTCCTATTTTAAATGTATATAGTCAAAGAATAGATTGAAAATCTTAGCTGTAGGGGAAAGGAGGGATACTTTTTCATAAATTTTCTATATCTAATGATGGACAGTAAAATACATGTTCATTTATTTCTAGTCCAGTTGTTATATGATCTTGAATTATTTATCTGCATATTTCACCTCTCACAGGAATAAAACTTTTTCTTTTTTGTGTGTGTAGTGTTAAGCTTTCTTCTTTTTAGAACTATCAGAAAAATAGAACATTCTGTAGAATTTCAGTTCATTTAAGAGTTTAGTTAGGTGCAGTGGCTTACGCCTGTAATCCCAGCTACTCAGGAGGCAGAAGCAGGAGGATCCAGGTTCAAGGTCAGAGGCAGCCTGCATAACTTAGCAAGACCCTGTCTCAACATAAAGAATAAAGAATGGGCTGGGGGTACAGCCCAGTGCCAGAGCACTTGCAAAGTATATGTGAGGCCTTGGATTCAACCACCAACTACTGCCAAAAAAAAAAAAAAAAAAAAAAAAAAAAAAAAGAACATTCTATAGAATTTCAGTTAAAGAATCTAAATATCCCTTTCAGTGTTTATGGTAGACTGTTGACAAAAAGCCACAAAAATTCCTTCTATCCCTGTGTCTACACAATCCCTTTGTGATGTATCTGTGCAGCTTATCCCATGAAGAGTAGGACTACTTCCCACATTGTTGAGTCTGAACTGTTCTTGTCACTTGCTTAGATTAATAGAATGAAGTGGATGTGACAGTTTGTGACTTCTAAGTCTACTCCTCAATAAAATTTTTGGTGACTGCTCTTTCTCTCCCAGAGTGTTTCATTGAAATTAATATGGGAAGGACAGACTCCAGGATCATGAAGAACCATATTACCTAGCTATTCTGGCTAAAGCTCCCCCAGAGCAAGCCACCTACAGCAGTCAACAACCACCAGATGTGTCAGTAAATTCATCTCAGACCATCCAATCCCATTCAAGCTAGCCACATGAGTGACCCCAGGTGAGACATGAAGAGCCATTCAGTTATGTCCAGCCCAGATTATTTATCTATACAATAAGGAGCACATAAATGCTTACTGTGTTATGCTTCTAAGTTTTGGAGCGATATATCAAGCATTAATAGATAGCTGATACATAATTGGCACTAGAAGAAGGGTTGCAACAAAATTTAGGAAATTTAGCATTGGCTTTGGGACCAGGAGGTACATGGAATCTAAAAACGTAATGATGAAATTGTTAGTGTAACCTGAAAGAAAATACTATTGCTTGATAGTATTGTATCATACTATTACATGGTAAAAATACAGTAAGTTGAAAGGAAATGTGCCTAGTTAACTTATTGTTCTGGCTAAGGTGATCTCTAGTCAGTGTCAAAAGAGAAAACGTTGGGTGTTTCTAACTGCATATGACAAAGCAATGAGAAAAGAAAGAATAATGAAAGAACTTAATGTTTACAAGTAAAATTTAGAGAAAGTTACTAAGTTAGAAGTAAACCTGTTTCTTATCCCTAGTCTCTCCAACTGGCAGATGAATCCAAAATTAAGAAAATACCTCAGGCAAAGATCAAACCACAGGTATTGGGGAAATATCCTTTATTATGATACCACAAATATTTAAAATAAAGTTTAATAAAAGTTTTTCGTTGTTGTTGTTGTTAGGTGCCGTCGAGTCCGTATCCGACTCATAGCAACCCTCACAGGGTTTTCAATGGCAGACTGTTTTGGGATTGCCTTGGGAGTGGGTTGCCAGGTCCTTCTCCCATTTTTGCGGTGCTGAGAATTGAACTCGGGACCTCAGAGACTGCAGCACAGTGCTCTACCAACTGAGCTAAATCCCAGCCCACCTATATATAGGTTTTTTTTCTTCTTTAAGTTAGGTTTAGCTCCCACATATGCATGAGAACATGGTATTTCTCTTTTGGGGATTGGATTTGTTCACTTAAGATGATGTTCTCCAGTTCCATTCATTTTGCTGCAAATGACATAATTTCATTCTTTATTGCCGAGTAGTATTACACTGTGTATATATACACCACAATTTTTCTATCCATTCTCCTGTTGATGGACATCGTGGCTGATTCCATAGCTTTGTGGTTGTGAAGAATGCTGCATTAAGTTTGGAAATGTAGGTGTCCTTGTGGTATGATGACTTATCTTTCTTTGGGTATATCCCCAGGAGTGGTATAGCTAGGTTGTATGGCAGTTCTAAGTTTTCTAAGGTACCTCCATATTGATTTCCAAAGTGGATGAATGTGCAGTCCCAACAGCAGTGTAAAACGCTTCTTTTTTCTCCCCATCCTCACCAGTATTTGTTACTATTTGCTTTGCTAATCTCTGCCATTTTTACTGGAGTGAGGTAGAATCTCAGTGTTGTTTTGATTTGCACTTCCGTAATGGCTAGTAATATTGAGTATTTTCCCATGTGTTTCTTGGCCATTCATCTTCTTCTTTTGAGAACAGTCCCTTCAGTTCCATTACCCACTTATTTATTGGGTTATTTGTTGTCTTGGCATTTGATTGCTTAAGCTCTTTATATATTCTAGAAATCAGTCTTCTGTCTGATGTGTAGGATGCAAAGGTTTTCTCCTATTCTGTGTGTTCTCCTTTAACTCTGTTGATTGTTTCCTTTGCTGTACAGAAACTTTTTAGTTTCATGTAATCCCATTTGCCGATTCTTGTTGCAACTGGAGTCTTGTTAAGGAAACACTTGCCTATGCCTATGTGTTAGAGTGTATTCCTGATCTTTTCTTCTAGTAGTTTTAAGGTTTCAGGTTTTATGTTGAGGTCTCTGATCCATTTTGAGTTGACTCTTGTACAGATTGAGAGGTATGAGTCTATTTTCAGTTTTCTGGAAATGGATATTCAATTTTCTGAGTGCCATTTGTTGAAGAGGCTATCTTTTCTTCATTGAACTTTCTTAGCCCTTTTGTCAAAATTCAGGTGACTGTAGTTGTGTGGGTGTATCCTGGGTCTTTAATTCTGTTCCACTGATCTTCAGGACTATTTTTTTTGCCAGTACCAAGCAGTTTTTGCCATAGTGGCCTTGTAGTATAGTCTGAAGTCCTGTATTGTGAAACTTCCTACATTGGTTCTTTTTTTTTTTTTTTTTTTTTTT
>VMDO01020149.1:0-14585 GCA_007922755.1 Pedetes capensis | reverse complement strand
CTGCTATTTCTTTCTTTAATGTTTTAAAGTTTTCCATGTAGTTTTTCCAGGTCTTTGTTTAGGTTGACACTTAAATATTTAATATTTTGTTGTGCTATTGTGAATGGAATCATTATCTTGATTTTCTTCTCTCTATTTTCATTAATGGATAACAAACATTCTCAATGTGGGTAACATCTCCCATAGGGGGACAAAAATTGGATCAGGGGTGTGTGAAAAAAACTTAGATATTTAAAATAGCTTGTGGACTTCAAAAGCTCAACTCTACTTAACAAGAACTTATTCATTAGTATTTAATTTTTCTCACTAAGTAGAAATTAATCAATTTAAATTCAATATTTTTCTTTATCAGTAGTAATAAAAAATGGCCTTTTCATATATAATGAATTCTAAAGACATTAAGGGCAATGTCCTACAGCATGCTAATATAAAAATAGATCTATCTCAAAAAGAATTATGGAGATGGCTTTCTGGGCCTGCAATAAAGCCTGGCAAGATGCAAAGGAAATGCAGTTTTGGGGGGGGAGATGTACTACCAAAAGTACCTCCAGCATGTACTAAAAGGGACAATTGGCAAGAATTAGGCTCAGCAATGTACTATGATATGCATGTATGTAAATGTCATAATGAAATCCACTGATTTGTATGCTAACTTAAAAACACTAATAAAAAGGCAATAAATGGATAGAAAGGAGTTGGGAAGGAGTTGGCAATTTTAGAACCTCAGGGATCAATTAGGACAGTGAGAACTGAAGGGAAAGAATACTTTGATGAGATTTAGAAGACAGTATTAATAGGAAACACGCAAAGTTTCAAGAAGTGATGTGATTTTACACCCAAAATTGTGTCCAAACATTGAAGTGTGACTCACATTGTAATATATCTGAAAGTCTCTTTCCTCTATCCAGGTTCAAATGCTATTGGTTAGAGAGTCCATTCTAAAGCAGGAGAAGGATAACTCTGCATGAACTGGCCATAAAATCTCATCTAATTTCAGGCTTTCCTTATACTTTCTAATAATGTACAGCTAATATTTTTAAATTTTTAAGTTTTTAAACTTATCCAGTCTAGAAATATCAATTGCTAAAGAATTTGCTCATACTTTTATGCCCTATAGTTATGCATAATTTAAGAACTTCAATTATTACCCTTCCTGAAAGTGTTTTTATATGTGCATTTTAATTAACTCTTAAAATATCATTAGTCTTGATGTTTACTATAATTTTTTGTGTTATTTACATTTTATTTGTCACAACATGAGATCTTTTGACACATTTTAATTCTTCTTTAGCCCTTTGACAGAATTTATAAAGCATACATGCCAGCTTTACTCATCAAAACATTTAAGCAATGGAGTATGCATTTTTATGGACTACTTAATTATAATGACCTCCTGTGTGCTTTCAAGATAACTGTTTTGTCAGTAAACAATATTAATTATTTTCTTAAAAAATAAGATAACAAGAATTATGCTCAGAAAACAATTCAGGTACAAATGCAGGCCATTTCTTATAGAAAAAAAGCTTTCTGAAAATTAAGCCAAGAACAATGGACTAGGGAACCCCTTTACTGGGGCAGAACTAGTCTCTAATCAAAAAACATGCTCAGTCACTAGAAAATTTTTTCCAGTACTTGAAGGTTGAACCCATGGCCTTGCACATACTTTTTGCAAGTGCTCTACTGCTGAATTGCATCCCCAGCCCATTTTTTTATTTTTTGAGATAAGGTCTCACTTAAGTTATGCAGGCTGCCTTTGGCCTCAAACTCATGATCCTCCTGCCTCTGCCTCCCAAGTCACTGGGATTACTAGGTCCGGCCATCCTCAACCACTAGAATAGTGAAATCCAGCAACAGGTGCACAATTGGATTTTAGACTTTCTTTGAGCAAGTTGCTCTCGTTATTCCCCTCTTAAATGCAAATGTCCATTGCACTTATCCTGACTCATCTTCCACTGTTTAATATGTGTGGAGTAAAATGTTATGTATCCTCTTATTTCAGATTTCTACATGAAGAAGTCATAACCAGTGAGCTGCATGGAAAGAACCTCATTCACATCTAGACCTGATTCAGATACTGAAATTCTGGACCTCAAGTATGATACCATACAGATATAAGACTTCTGTGGAGAATTTGGGATATAGCTCAGTAGTAGAGTGCTTACCTTGCATATGCAAAGCCTTGGGTTTGATACTCAGCACAGCTTAAAAAATACCGCTATAAGAGAGGAGAAAATATTCTCATTTTCATGTGGGAGAGATGTGAATTATCATCATCAGAGGATGGATTATGGTAGATTATATGTAAAATGCCCCATTGCATGCATATGACTTTGTTGTTCCTCCCCTCTACAGATATATATAGATAGATAGAATCTGGGCAGGCCTAATGTCTTAGGCAATCTAAGTCCTAGGCATCAAGAGATTTTGGAGCTTCTTTTCTTGCCCTCTTGAAATGGTGCCCTTAGACTTCCATTAAGAAGCCAAAGCAGTCACTTAGAGGTTAAGACACTACAAGGAGCAAGGATGAGTCATCCCAATTTAAGTCCCCTAGACAACCAGCCAATAGACAGGATCACCTGCCAGACATGTCAGTAAACCTGTCTCACACTATCCAGTCCCACTGGAACTACAGGAGATAGTTACATGAGTGAACCCAAGGGAGTTCAGCATAACCACCCAGCTGAACCCAGCACATGTTATTTACACACAAGGGGGAAAATAACTATCGATTCATGTGGTTTCTGGCCCAGTAATTGATAACTGAAGCCGTAAAGTACCATATTTCCTAATTATCTAGTGCAATCAAGACTTTAAATTTTCTGTCTGGTGATGATTTGGTGTGTCAATGAATGCCATTTTTAAAATTGGAAATATTCAAAATATTCCTACAAGGAATAGTAAAATGTATTCTGCAGCAATGGTTGACCTAAATAAACACTGTTTACCTTTTGGATTATTATAACCTAGTATTAAAATAAAGTCCTTTTAATTCCAAACATAGCAGCTTTCTTTCCATTCTAGTAAATCAAGGTTGGGGAAAAATAATAATCAAATTCAACTGCCTTCTATTTGCAGAGAAAACACAGATAATACTTAGTAACATTTAAGTCCAATAAATTCCTTGAACATTCTTCCTTAGGTGCCACTGCCTCATGACCATCTTTTTGACACCAGGCAACCATGGAAAAACACAGACATATAAAAGATAAAATGAGGAGAGAAGTGAGCAAACTGTAGATAAAGGGGCAAAGATGAATAACTGTTATAATGACACACTGAACAATCACATTTCTATAATATATTTTTGCTTGAATTGCTTCCCAGCTAGACTTCTCCTTTGGGAGATGCTGTGTAATTTCTCTGGTTATGTGAGAGAACCAAGATGAAAGATAACTCACAAGCTCCTGTGGCTTAAAATATAATGGTTGAAAATTGGTGGGTTATTTTTAAAGGTTTTTTTTTTCCTTCTGTTTGACAAGGAAAGGCAGAGCTATATTCATCACCCCTACCCCTGTCCTTCTGAAAAATAAAGGTCAAATGCTTCTCCTCTGTTTTTGAAGACATTGCTAAAGAAAAAAAAACTGATGCAAATGTTTAATGAGTGTTAATATAGTACTCTAAATAACACCTTCCTCCACTCCTTCCCTACAATGAAAAGATCTAAAATGTCTTAATATAAAGTATATTGAAATTCAGAGGAAGAAACCAACTTTAAAATCATCTATAGTAAAAACAAAAACATAATTGAATATCTGTAATTGGAAAAACTGTCACTGTAAAATCATGTGAACAGTCAGGTGGATTATGTGATCATTTATTTTAACTCCTACTATTCTTGGAAGAGATAAAACTCATAAATTTATACATCTATAATCTCATCTCTAAGGATAGCTAACTAATTTCACTAGGGTTAGAACTGACTTAAATATTGATTATAAATTAAAATTAAATTATTTTTAACCTAGACTAATTTAGCACTGATAGCATCTCTCTTCAAATATATTGAATTATTTGAGGGCTTTTAAAAACCATATGCTATAAGTTTATAAAGATTTTGTAATGAAAAGCTAAAATATAGAAACTTAGCTCTAAAGGGAAGCATAAACTTCTTAACATTATACATGAGGAAACTAAAAATCTAAGAGTTGGAATGACATGCTTGCAATAGCAGGGCTTTTTAGTAGTGATGCTAATTTGAGACTCTGGTTTTCTATACTCTCAGGCCAGTCCTCTCTCCACTCCACCATGTGCACTCATGATTGAATTAGTTTTACTATGGAATGAGGCCCCAATTCCTCCCAAACCTGTATCCAGGGGTGACCACACCTGAGCACAGAATTTCTTTAATCTTTCAGCTATATCCCTATTCCTGACTTGTTAATTCAGATTCACTACATTTAAGCAGAATATCAACAATGTTAGAAGATTCTAACACACAGCTCGGCCTGGGAACCACTGTGCTATTTTTCTATCTTCACTCCTTTAAGTAATTCAGGATTAACAAGCTGGGAGTCACCTTACTGCCCAGATTTTCTGAATCTCTTTTGGTCCTAGTCAAGAACCTAATTCTGAGATCTTATACTCTTGGAGAAGGGAAAACAAAAAAGACACCCTGCATCTCCATATTCAATGTAGCACTTTTCACAATGGCAAGGATATGGAATGAACCAAGGTGCCCATCAACAGAAGAATGGATAAAAAAATATATATGGTACATGTACACAATGGAATAGTACTCAGCAATTTAAAAAGTGAACTAATGTCATTTGCAGCAAAATGAATGGAATTGGAGAACATCATCTTAAGCAGAGGAACACAGCCCAAAAAGAGAAATACCATATGTTCTCACTCATATGTGGGAGCTGAATCATACTTAAAGGAAGGAAAAATCCTATACATAAATTGATATATAAAAATGCACAATTAAACTTAGTGTAGAAGGAACAATATAAGGAATAGAAAGGAGGGAGGGATCTAGCAGAGAGAAGCAAAGATTGGAGTAGATAGGAAGGAGAGAGGGTCAGTGAGGAAGAATGAAAGGGGAGAGGTCAAGCTCAGTGTAAACAGAACAATTTCATGTGTATACTGGAACAATAGGGGAAGATAACCCAAATAAATATCAAGAGTTTTACTACATACTAGCCATAAGGCTCCATAAACTTTGTGGGTCGATGAAAGTGTTGCTAGAAGTGATGTAAAGGATGCATAACGGAAAAAGCCAATGCTGTATTACTCTGTACCCCAACATCATTTACTAATCAAAGAAAGAAAAAAAAAAGAGTAAAGTACATGGTGTTAGGGACATGGCTTGTCAGTGAAACTTCCTATAAACACATGAGAACTAACAAGAAGACACTAACTATAAATGTAAAAGTTGATGTGGCTATATAAAAGTAATACTGTATTAGTTATAGACATTTGTATAAATAAGTAACCTAGTTTACAATCATATGTATCAGATCATTCATGGGTTCATTTCATTACATCACTAAACCATTCACATAAAGTCATGGTCATCTGTTCAAAAGTTCATGAAATTATAGGTAACATGGCTTAAATACATTCTTAGAAATTAAGACATTGGAGAGAAACAGAGGTAGCATGTTTCATATAAAAAAGTCTTCAACAATCAGAATCCAATTTAGCCATATCACATCAAAAACTTTTAGCACTTCAAAGATGAACCTAAAATATATCAATGGATCCTCAATTCCAACCCAGTTCTTAAGGAGTAAAGCTAAGTCTGGGTAATCTTGACACTAAGAGATAAGAAAGACAATTTTTTCTTGCTGGAAGAATATAAACAAGACAGCCTTCCTTGCCTCTTGCCCAACTCTTGCAGCCCAGTTGGAAAAACTGATGATCCTTTAAATTGACCCTTCAGGTCATTTAAGTTTCCAGGTAAAGCATACTGTGACCAGCAGCCATGTTTCAGTCTGCCTTCTTACAGAGACAGAATTTTCTTATGTCAAATATTAATTTAAATCAGATTTAATACTAAATATTAAATTTATGGCTTAAACATTCTAAACCTGAACTACTTACTAAAGAAAGGACACATCTCTGAAGCTGCTAATCTCAGTTCCATGTGGAGAACTATTCAATGCTCCGGAAATAAGGATATCCCTTAAGTTTTAAACAGGACAAGAAGGGAAAAAGTCAAAGTTTGTTTGATTTTAGCTTGATGTTATAGTTTGAGGCATATTTTATAGAACTGATAATTTTGTTTTTCTGTCTCTGTCACTAATTCTTCTCTACTACCTCAAATTCCACACATGGCAAACATGATTTAATTAAGGATTAGATTACAGACTATTAATATAAATGATTCAGTGTTCCCTGTTAAGCCTCTAAGGCATAATTATTATTTCCCCAAAGGAGAAGTTAATTTACATTGTTAACAGAATAGAAACAAACATATTTAAAGGTTTGACCATTATTTCTAAAAGAACAGATTAAAGGAAGTGAGATTTTAATCAAAACATTAACATTCAGATGATCTAGTAAAGTAATGTGAAAAAGAGAACATATCCCTCTTACTTTAGTTATACTGAAAGAGCTTTTCAAATAACCTCATTCACTTTCTCCCCAAGAACCAAATATGGATGCTGCTAAGATCTCACTTTTACCTCCTTATAGTCTAATCATGAAAATCATCAAGAAAGCATTTCTTCCAGCTCATCAGTCTCCCTCTCATCGATAAATTATGACAACTTCACAAGCATCAACAAGCAGAATGAACAGAAAACAATATGAGGTTTGAAATCATGGGCCTGTAAATAACTTTCAACAATTATATGGTGCCTCCTTCATCTCCAATGTAATCATTTAAACCAATGGATTTCATCCTTGAGTGCACACTGAGAAGTTCAAAAAATTCTGATACTTGCAGAAATTCTAACACCCCCCCAAGTTTCTAATTTAATTAGTCAGAGATACAGCCTAAGCATCAAGATTTTTAAATCTCTCCAGATAATTCTCAACTGCAGCCAAGTACCAAAGCCCAACAAACAAAAGCACTTTTTAAAAAATGTCTGTAGTCAAGAAAAGTTAGGCTTACTAAGGGTTTAGCCCAATTGGTAGAGTGCTGTTCCACACTCTCTGAGGACCCAAGTTCTATCCCAAGCACCACAAAAATGGGAGAAGGACATGGTAATCCACTCCCAAGACAATCCTGAAACAATCAGCCATTGAAAACCCTATGAGGGTCACTATGAGTCCGACCTGACTTGATGGCACCTAACAACAACAGCTTAACCAAGCAAGGGAGACCCCAGACTACCTTAGGGGCTTCTCAGTAAGAAAGAAATTAATGATTTTACGAAGAGATTGGAGAAACCAGACAGTTCTGGATTGCATGACATCAAGAAATGGGGGAAATTCAGTGATTGGGTATCTCAATTCTGGTCATCCAACAGACAGAAAGATTAGAGCAGTGTTATTGATAAAAATCAGAAGTCACTCAGAAAACAAGATTTTAGCAATGAGAATAAGGTGTAAGTCAATTTTGTAGTTAAGCTGTGGTCTAATAACTACCCTATTCTAAATGTGGTGCATTTATGCTCTTTGGTGAATATCATGGTCTGGTTTTCAGCAATGCCAATTTTTACTTTCTTTCTTTGTTTAATACAGTCAATTCTCATATTCTCATAGGGTTGAGAACCACCAAGTTAAACAAACTCAAAAAGTTACTTGAATATGTAGGCTATCCACTTGTGACATCTGACATTCTTTTGAGTTTCATGGTTAAAATTAGCTGATATGATTTAAGCATGTGTTGGGTTTCTCAACAATTTTTCCAACTGAAACCTCCCCAAAATAGGTTTATCCCAGATAGAGGTGTATACTCATTCCCTTGATAGAATAACCAGGTATGAACAAAGATTAACTTGAAGCAGTTAAGCTGGGCAGCATATCTTTCTTGAAGGAATTCTGGGTAGCACATATTCATGTCTACCACAGACATTTCTGGAAAATATGGCTAAGGAGTTCAGTGTCCTTAGGTTTCCCAATATGACACCTAATGCTGATTTCCCATCCAGACACAGGCAGTGCTACATAATGACACACCCGCCCCAAAAATGGTCCACTAAAAATGTATAGGAGAAAGATGCAGACTTAGAAGATGTCTTCCTTGCAGGCAGCAGGCTCTTAAAAAAGAATAAGAAAAGGGGAAAGGATAAGATACTTATGCCCAATTTCTGCTACTACATTCATCAAAAAGATGTTGCTTCATGGGAGGAAGTGTGAAGCACAGGTTGGCCAGGACTGATGGGCTAATGGTGACCATCCGCATGGAAGGTAATGCCAGGGCTGAGATGTAGGTCTCCTATTTCCTTGACCAGCTAAGTCACAGAACGTGTCAATACAGTGAGACATTATTTCTATGTCCCTTGTTACTGTTATTAGGTGCTGTCGAGTCAGGTCTGATTTACAGCAACCCTATGTACAACAGAGCCTGCAGCTGTACCTCTATGGCGTCTCATCTCATCAGATCTCAGGAGCTAAGCAGGGTCCAGCCTGGTAAGTATTTGGATTGGAGACTGCCTTAGAACACCAGGTGCTGTAGGCTTGGGAGAAGGACCCAGCAGCCCACTCCCAAAAAACAATATCAGCTATTGAAAACCCTATGAATAGCAGAGAAACACTAACAATAATATTTCACTTGTTGTACCTAGCACCTCTATGAATCAGACACAGCCAGACTGGACAGCACCTAACAACAACAACATACAACAGAATGAAACACTCCTTCACAGTGTGCCATGCCTGGCCCTATGCCAGTGCTTCTTTGCTATTCATAGAGTTTTCAGTAGCTGTTTCAGGAGTGAATTGCCAGGTGCATCTCCCTATCTAGGTCTCTAGATTATAACAACTCAAAACTGTCATGTTTATACTATTGTTTTTCTGCATGCTTATAAATATTATTCCATTTGAAAGTTTACTGGGAAGTTGGTTGGCTTGATTGGCTGCTTGGGAAAGTAGAAGATGAATTTTATTCTTGTAGTAGCACGCAAAGCAACAGATTTATTTACCAAGTTGCAAATAACATTAACACTTTTTAGATCCTCAGTACTGTATTTTTAATGTCTTAACATAAAAGTCACAAAAGAGATTTTAATAACAAATTTACTATGACAGAGTTACTTATGCTACAAGTAGCAATTCAGCAACAGATTATTCATCCTCATTTCCCTTTCAACCACATACCGCTTGGCTCTAATAGTCCTTTTCCACAAAATAAAAGCTGCTTTGGCAGCTACTCAAAGTGGGCAGGGCCTCAAATTCAGATCAGGGAATTAGAGCAACCCTCAAAGATCACAGGGAGCAAATATAGCCATGGGGACTCCCACTTCCTAAGTGAAGTGTTGAAAGCTACTCCAAGAGTGGCCACAAGATTTAAATTACAGTTCTTAAAGGAGGAGCATCAAATATGTCAAACACCTGTTGACACTTTCTTTTAAGTAATTGAGTAGCCCTTTCTCTAGGAGAGCATGGTAATGAAATGTTGCTAAGGAATTTTCATTTTTAAAATAATGACTGTTTATTTAGATAAGATTTGATGTCATGGAGATTTACTTATGACAGGAGAATATATGACAAGATAATATACCACAAGCATTAACTTCTGCATGTGCAGCTAAGACTAGATAATTTTTGGGAAATAATTTAGGCTGGCATAAGCCCTTTTCCTAATACCAGATCTCTGCAATACCTGCTGGATGGAATCTAACCAAATCAATGAAAACATAGATCTAAGTTGGATCTCTCTGAGTCTTTCTGATCCTACACCTTTAACAATGTTGAATAAAGTGTGGTCCTGTGACCACCTACTACACAAACACTCCAAGCACTTGCTAAAAGAAATAGGTGTCTAGATTCTGCCTGGTGAATGAGACTACCTAGGGAGCGTAGTCCAAGGTTCTGCGTGTTCAACACATTACCCCAGGTGATCGTAACATGCATTATGATTGAAGAAACCCTGTTACATACAGGCAAGGAAAGGTCAAGATCAAAGTCAATTCATGCTCAAATGAAAAATTTAACAAAATCCATCTATCATTCACTTGGGAACAGTATTTTTCATATTGTTGTTGTTGTTGTTAGGTGCCGTCAAGTCGGTATCCGACTCATAGCGACCCTCATAGGGTTTTCGATGGCTGACGGTTTCAGGATTGCCTTAGGAGTGGATTGCCAGGCCCTTCACCCATTTTGTGGTGCTGGGAATTGAACTCGGGACCTCAGAGACTGCAGCGCAGCACTCTACCAACTGAGCCAAATCCCAGCCCATTTTTCATATAGGAAAATAAAAATACTCATTCAATAAATTTTTCATTGCATTCTGCCACATCCTGTACAATGGAGTCAAAAATACAATTCATAAGACATTACAAGAACCAGTCTAGAATTACTACACATTAGGGTATGCATCCCACACATGTCTGTCAGTTAACAGTACTGTGGAGGCTTCTGTGTTACTATGAAGCTGAAATCTATGCTACCAGTATTACCAATGCCAGCAGGGTCACCCATGGAGGACAGGTTTCAGCTGAGCTTCCAGACTAAGATAGACTGGGGAGAAGGACCTGGCAACCCACTCTCAAAACAACTAGCCATTGAAAATCCTATGAATAGCAGAGAAACACTGTCAGATATAGTGCTGGAAAATGAGCCCTCCAGGTTGGAAGGCACTCAAAAGATTATTGGGGAAGAGATGCCTCCTCAAAGTAGAGTCTACCTTGATGATGGAAATGGAGTGAAGCCCCAGAGACTTCCATTTGCTGATGTAGCATGACTCAAGATGAGGAGAAATAACTGTAAACATCCAATAATAATTAGAATGTGGAATGTACGAAATACAAATCTAGGAAAATTAGAAATCATTAAAAGAGAAATGGAGTGCATAAACATTGACATTCTAGGCATCAATGAGCTTTTAAAATGGACTGACATGCCATTTTGAGTCAGATAATCATATGGCCTACTATGATGGAAATGTCAAATTAAAGAGAAATGGAGTTGCATTCATCAAGAAAAAAGACTTCTTGCTAGGCGCGGTGGCGCACACCTATAATCCCAGCAGCTTGGGAGGCGGAGGCACGAGGATCACAAGTTCAAGACCAGAGGCAGTCTGCATAACTTAGCGAGACCCTGTCTCAAAAAGTTACAAAGTGGGCTGAGGGTGCAGCTCAATGGTTCAGCACTTGCAGAGCATGCAGGTACAAGGCCCTGGGTTCAACCCCTAGTACTGACAAAAAAAAAAAGGAAGGAAGGAAGAAAAAAGACTTCTCAAAATCTGTACTGATGTACAATGCTGTCAGTTATAAAATAATGTCCACATGCCTACAAGGAAGGCCAGTTAATATGACTATTATTCAGATTTACACACCTACCATTGAAGCCACAAATGAAGATAGGGAAGATTTCTACCAGCTACTGCAATCTGAAATAGATCAAACATACAAACAAAACATGCTAATAATTAGTGGTAACTGAAACACAAAAGTTGGAAAAAAAGAACACTCAATAATCATAAAGTGTGCCCTTGGTGACAGAAATGATGCTGGAGATTACATCATAGAATTTTGTTATACCAATGACTCTTATATAGAAAACACATTTTTTCACCAACATAAACAGTGACTATACACATGGACTTCACCAGATGGAACATACAGGAACCAAATTGATGACATTTGTGGAAAGAGACAATGATAAAGCTCAATATCAAATGTCAGAACAAGACCAGATGCTGATTGTGGATCAGACTATCAACTTTTCATATACAAGTTCAAACTGAAACTGAAGAAAATTAGAACAAGTGTATGAGAGCCAAGATGTGACCTTGAGTATATCCCACCTGAGTTCAGAGACCAACTCAAGAAAAGGTTTAATGCATTCATTAAATGATAGAAGACCAGAAGAGTTGTGGCATAACATCAAAGATATTATTCATGAGGAAAGTAAAAGGTCACTAAAAAGACAAGAGAAAAAGAAAAGACCAAATTACATGTCAAAATAGACTCTGAAACTTGCCCTTGAATATCAAGCAGCTAAAATAAAAGGAAGACATGATGAAGTTAAGGAACTAAACACAAGATTTCAAAAGGCAGCGCAAGAGAAAAAAATCAAATATTTTAATGCATGTGCAAAGAGCTAAAGACATAAATCCAAAAGAGCATAACATGCTTTGTTTTTCTCAAGCTAAAGGAACTGAAGAAAAAATTCAAGCCTTGAGTGGCAGTAGTGAAAGATTCTCCAGGGACACTATTGAACAACACAGAAAACATCAAAAGAAGATGGAAGAAATACACAGTCATTATACAAAAAAGAATTGGTGGATGGCCAACCATTTGAAGAGGTTGCATATGATCAGGAACCAATGGTATTAAAGGATGAAGTAGAAGCTGTCTTGAAGGAGTTGGTGAAACACAAGGCTCCAGGAATTGTTGGAATACCAATAGAGAAGTTCCAACAAACAGATGCAACACTGGAAGTGCTACCTTGTTTATGCCAAGAGATTTGGAAAACAGCTACCTGACCAACTGACGGGAAGAGATCCATATTTGTGCCTATTCCCAAGAAAGGGGATCCAATTGAATGTGGAAACTATGAAATGATATCATTATTATCAGACACAAGCAAAATTTTACAAAAGATCATTCAAAAGTGACTGTAGTAGCATATAAACGGTGAACTGCTGGAAAATCAAGCTGGATTCAGAAGAAGGCAAAGAACCAGAAACATAGTTGGTGATATCAGACGGATACTAGCTGAAAGCAGAAAATATCAGAAATATATCTATGCTTTATTAACTAAGCAAAGACATTTGACTGTGCGGATCATAAAAAATTATGGATAACACTGAGAAGAATGGGAATACCAGAGCACCTAATTGTGGTCATGAGGAATCTGTACATGGGCCAGGAAGCAGTTATTTGAACAGAACAAGGAAACACTGCTTGGTTTAAAGTCGAGAAAGGTGTGTGTCAGGGCTGTATCCTTTCACAATATCTCTTCAATTTCTATGCTAAGCAAAAAATCCAAGAAGCTGGACTTTATGAAGAAGAATACAGCATGAGGATTGGAGGGAGACTCATTAACAACCTGCATTATGCAGATGACACAACTCTGCTTGCTGAAAGTGAAGACTTGAAACATTTACTGATGAAGATCAAAGAACATAGCCTTCAATATGGATTTTGACTCAACATCAACAAAACAAAAATCCTTAAAACTAGGTCAGTATGCAACTTTATAATAAATGGAGAAAATACTGAGGTTGTCCATGGTTTTGCTTTACTTGGTTCTATAATCAACACCTTTGGAAGCAGCAGTCAAGAAACAAAAATACTCATTGCTTTGGGAAAAGCTGTGGCAAAATATCTCTTTAAAGTGTTGAAAATTAAAGGTGTCACATTTAAGTCGAAGGTGTGCATGACTCTTGCCATGGTATTTTCATTCGCATCATATGGTTGTGAAAGCTGGACACTGAACAAGGGAGACAAGAGAAGAACTGATGGTTTTGAATTATGGTGCTGGAGATGCATATTGAATATACCATGGACTTCCAAAAGAACCAACATGTCTTTCCTAGAAGATGTGCAACCAGAGTGCTCCTGGGTACATGAATGGCTACACTGTTTCTTATGTACTTTGGACACATAGTCAGGAGGAACCACTCCCTAGAGAAGGACATCATGTTTGAGAGAGTGGCGGGTCAATAAAAAAAAGGAAAACCCTCAACTAGATGGATTGACACAACATCTGAAACAATGAACTTAAACACAAATAAGATCATGTGCCTGGCACACAATTGCGGAATGTTTTGTTCTGCTGTACATGGGGTCGCTACAAGTTGGAGTCAACTCGTGGTTACCTAACAACAACAACAACAAGGCTATGTATATCATTAGGAATAAAAGAATTCAGGGGCAAAATTAAACTTTTGAAATGAAACTATCTACTGAAATAACAGCATTTTAAAATGTGTCTAAGATACAATTAAGGCTATGTAGTTCTCTCTGAGGAAAATCAGGGTATGGAGGGGTGAACAGACATGCATGAGACTATTTTAAAATAAAAAGGTCCCTTGAAATAAGAGATCAAAGCTTACAGATGATTCCCATCCCACCCTTAGTCAGTTCTTTATACTAGAATCAGAGAGTAGATGAACTTTTGATCTGTCCTTTCTTTCTCTGGAAGCATAGATCTAACAGCTGTTATCAAACAAGGTCATGAAGACAGGATAAAAGGATGATATATAAATCACTGTTGATTTTCCATAAAGTATCCATGAACTCTGCTGAAAGACAGTGCAGACATTACACCCACTTCACACACACACACTGCCAAATCTCACTAGACTATTCCCCCACTGCTTGCTAGAATAAGCCAAGCATACTCAAGATTGAATACTTTAAATTGTTCAAGGATTAACACAATAATGTTATAGTACCATAAGTAATATATACAATACTCCATTTGATGATCATAGCTTTTGTTTATGAAAAAGATTTTATGGAGTATTATATTTATAACTTTGTTCTATAAGCAAACAAAGCCTGATTAGAATTGGATGGTTT
>VMDO01020148.1:0-38160 GCA_007922755.1 Pedetes capensis | reverse complement strand
GGTCAGGCCTGGTTAGTACCTGGATGGGAGACCGCCTGGGAACACCAGAAGCTGTAGGCTTGGGAGAAGGACCTGGCAACCCCCTCCCAAAAATCAATCTGCCATTGAAAACCCGATGAACAGCAGAGAAGCACTGACAATAGTGTTTCCCCTGTTGTACAGAGGGTCGCTATGAGTCGGAGACCGACTCGACGGCACCTAACAACAACAACAACAGGGAAATGTAAGTAAAAACCACAGTGAAATAGTGTACTATTTTATACCTATCAGAATGTCTATGATCAAAGGGATAGAACAATGCTACAGCACTTGCAAAGTATGTTCCAGGCCCTGGGTTCAGCCTCCATGTACAGAAAAAGTACCCCAAAGCAAGCAGGCATACAAACTACAATATAAAACACTGAGCTGCCCCACTGGTCCCTCTTTTATTTTTTATTGAGACAGGGTCTCATTAAGTTGCACAGGCTGCCTCTAGCCTCAAACTCATGATCCTCCTGCTTCAGCCTCCCAAGTCACTGGGATTACAGGCATCTGCCATAGTGCCTACTAGCACCCGTATCTGTAATAGGCAAAAATGAAAATATGCTAAATGTCCACCAACTAATGAATGGGAAAACAAATGTGGTATATCTATGCAATGGAAGCTCATTCACCAATGAAAAGAAATCAGTTATGGACACATGACAACATGGACACACCTTGAAAACATGATGACAAGTGGAAGAAGCCAGTCACAAAAGACCACATACCATATGTCATTTTTATGAACTGTCTAGAGTAGTCAAATCTATAGTAACAAAAATGAAATCATGGTTGCTTGGGGCTGGCGGTAGTGGGGCGAGGTTGGGGAGAGAAATGGGAAGTGGCTACTAATAATTTCTTTTAGGGTGGTGAAAATGTTCTAACACCAGACAAGAGCAATCACGGTACAACTGTGAAAAGACTAAAGCCATCAAATGGTGCCCTGTAAGTGGGTGAACGTTGGTGTATAAATTATATCCCATTAAAGACGCACAAAAATTTTAAGAAGTTATTAGCACTCCTTTGTAAAGCTGCCTGTGCCTAAGATGTTCTAGAATGCGATATATTATTTATGATAACTTCAATTACTTGAATACTTATTAGTCTATTCATTCCCCATGCTTTTCTCTGTGTGAAATTCGGCAATTTTCTTTAACGTTCTCCTATTTTATATGACTTTTCGAATTATTAGCAGAACTTGCTCGAAGTGATGCTATTAACAGCGAGTTCCTGTGGTGCCCCATCCTTCCCGAAATGTCACTGGTATTCCGTTCCCACTCCATCTTACCAGGGTCTCACTTATCAATTTGTTTCCATAACCAGCTTTTGTCCTTCTGTGCCATGTCCTTTAGTGGTTTTCTGTTTCACTAAATTATACCTTTGGGCTGGGATTTAGCTCAGTGGGTGGAGCACTGCGCTGCAGTCTCTGAGGCCCCGAGTTCAATTCCCAGCACCGCAAAAATGGGAGAAGGAACTGGCAATCCACTCACAAGGCAATCCCAAAGCACTCAGCCATTGAAAACCCTATGAGGGTCGCTATGAGTCAGATACCGACTCAACAGCACCTAACAACAACAACAACAAATTATACCTTTATTTTCACTGCCTTCTTCTGTGCTTTGGATTTTCTTTGCCCCTTTTTTCAACTTCTTACGATGCATAAGTGGGTTGTTTAATTGTGATTGTATTTCCTCATAAATGTATTCAAGGCAAGAAATTCGATACATTTCCCTCCTAAGTACTACTTTTATTATGCCCCATATTTTTTGTTATGTAGTGATTCTATTATCACAGTTTTAAACATTTCTTTTTAGTTCAAGAGTTATTTGTTGTGTTGTTTTTAGGTGCCATGGAGTTGCATCCAACTCATGGCGACCCTATGTACAGTAGAACAAAACTCTACCCGACACTGTGCCATGCACATGATCTTTTGATGTTTGAGCCCATTGTTGCAGCCTCTGTGTTTCTTCTCATTTTGAGTTGTGGCACCTCAGCAAGAGGAGGTCCCAGGGACTTTACTCCATTCCCTTCACTAAGGTCCACTCTACTTTGAGGAGGCAACTCTTCCCAGTCATCTCTTGAATGCCTTCCAGCCAGAGGGACTCATTTTCCAGCACTATATCTGGCAGTGCTTCTCTGCTATTCATAGGGTTTTGAATGGCTCATTATTTTGGGAGTGGGATGCCAGGTCCTTCCCCCTAGTCTGTCTTAGTTCAGAAGCTCAGTTGAGACCTGTCTACCATGGGTGGCATAGCTTTCAGCATCACAGCAACATGCAAGCCCCCATGCTTCTCTCTGGGTTCTCATGGGGGCAAGGGTTATTTGTTGTTGTTGTTGTTGTTAGGTGCCGTGGAGTCGGTATCCGACTCATAGCGACCCTCTGTACAACAGGGGAAACACTATTGTCAGTGCTTCTCTGCTGTTCATCGGGTTTTCAATGGCAGATTGATTTTTGGGAGGCGGTTGCCGGGTCCTTCTCCCAAGCCTGCAGCATCTGGTGTTCCCAGGTGGTCTCCTATCCAGGTACTAACCAGGCCTGACCCTGCTTAGCTTCCGAGATCTGACGGGATCGGATACCACAGGGCTATGGCTGCAGACAAGGATTATTTAGCAGTGCATTTTAGCAAAGGGACTTTTGAAAAACTATCACTGTGTTGGCATCCCTATTTTGGTCATGTTATTAGAGAACCTCATCCGAGTGATGTTGATCTGTTTGGGGCCTAATGCTTGGCCTTTGTTTGTAAATGTTTCACATGCAAATTCCACAAACTGTGCAAGCCAAGCGCTCCCTCCCTCCCTCCCCGCTGAGTGTACCCCTCTTCCTATACGTACTAGTTCAAGTTGATTAATCAAATTGTGGGCTCTTACTGCCTGTACCTGTTTTGGTGATCTTGGTCGGTCTGTCCTTGAAAGGGACGTGCTACCATCCTCAACTGCCGTGATGGATTCCAGGATTTCTCCCTGCCACACGGTGACCCGGGACTTCCGTTCACGCAGGACTTCGCCTTCAGGCCTCCACTGTCCTGTCCCAGCACGGAATGTCACCTTTTGGCCCTTCTGGCATTTTTGGTTTTATACTCTCTTTTGTCAGATAGTAAGATCACTATACTTTCTTTCTTTAGGTTCATATTTGCTGAGTGTAAATTTATATTTGTGTGTGTGTGATATTTGGGGTTGAACCCAGGACCTCACGTATGCTTTGCATATGCTCTACCACTGAGTTGGACCCCAGTCCAGTTTTTGCTTTTTATTTTTTTGTTGTTGTTATTTTATTTGGAGACAGGATCTTAAGTTATGCAGACTGCCTCTGGTCTCCAACTTGGAGCCTCCTGCCTCAGCCTCCAGAGTTGCGGGGATTACAGGCATGCACCACCGCACCCAGCAATTTGTAAACTTTTTCTTTATGTCTGTCTTTTTGTCCTCAATGCATTTTTAAAAATATTCTGTTCTTAACAGTAGGTTCACAGCTATTTATCATTTTGTTGATGTATTTAACTTATTTGTATTTATAATTGCCCCAATGAAAACTTTACTTCTGCTATCTTATGTTTTCAATGTTGCTGAACTTTTTTCGTTCCTGCTTCTGCCATGTAGGTCAAATGATCTTCTGCTGGTGTAAAAGGGGCTGCTTCCTCTGTCTTCAGACCTACTCTCAGGCTGACTTATTCCTATTGCCCTCCTTGGCTTATCAGTGGCCGCCTGTGCTCCTAACAGGACAGATTATTTACCACCAATTGGTCCCCTTTAGTCCCCTCCTCCCTCTTCGGCCATGCTGATATAGGGCAGAATTTAAAGTCTGGGTTCCCTCAAATAACAAATGTTACCAAAATACTTGGTTCCCCTTAATCCACTACCTCTTAGAGCAATTTCTAGGAACATTTCTTTTCAGTACTTTCCCCCAAAATGCTTACTTACAGAAGGCGGTTTTCCGTACACAGCTGTGTCCTTCTATGCAGGCGATTACTTTTATTAGGTTTTTGACTTTGCTTTCCTTTAAGATGGGGGTCTTGTCATGTTGCCCAGGCTGACCTCAAACCCCAGCTCTCAAGCAGTCCTCCCGCCTCTGCTCCTCCAGTGGCAGGGACCTTACGTGGCTGCCATCGGTCCTGGCTTCATGTCTTCAAATTTGAAGGACAGTTGTCTAGGAATAATATTCTTGTGTGTGTGTGTGTGTGTGTGGTACTTGGGGTTGAACCCAGGGCCTCGCACTTGCATGCTGTACAAGTGCTGGACCACTGAGCTGTGCCCCCGGCCCATTTTTTAAACTTTTTTTGAGACAGGGTCTCGCTAAGTTACGCAGACTGCCTCGAACTTACGATCCTCCCGCTTCCACCTCCCAAGCCGCTGGGATTACAGGTGTGCGCCACCGCGCCCGGCTAGGAATCATATTCTATGTTCAAATATATTTTTCTTCTCTTAATTGAAAATATTGTTCCATTGTTTGCTTGCGATCACTGCTGCCATTGAGATACCAAAGGGAAACCCGAGTGTTATTCCTCAGCCGGTGACTTGCTCTTCCCTCCCGGAAACTCTTAGAATATTATCTTCATGTTGAGTGGTCCTAATTTCATGAAGACACATCTAGATGTGCACTTTTCTTATCTTCATTTTATTCTGATTCTATGAGACTTTTTCTTTTGGGGGGTACATATTTCCATCCCCCACGTCTGTCAGCTTGTTGTGCTGTGCAGGCTTGCGTGTTGCTGTGATGCAGAAAGCTACGCCACTGGTATTTCAGATACCAGCAGGGCCACCCATGGTGGACAGGTATCAGCTGAGCTTCCAGACTAACAAAAACTAGGGAGAAGGAACCGGCAGCCTACTCTTGAAACAATTAGCCATTGAAAACCCTATGAATAGGAGAGAAGCACTGTCAAATAGAGTGCGAGAAATTGAGCCTCTGTGTCTGGAAGGCATTCAAGAAACGACTGGGAAAGAGTTGCCTCCTCAAAGTAGAGTCGCCCTTAATGAAGGGAATGGAGTAAAGTCCCTGGGACCTCCTCTTGCTGATGTGACACGACTTAAAATGAGAAGGAACATAGTGGCTGCAACAATAGGCTCAAACACAAAAAGATCATGTGCGTGGCACAGTGTTTAGTGCTTCGTTCTGTTGTACATAGGGTCACTATGAGTTAGAGCCTACTCAACGTCACCCAATAATGACAACAATATTTCCATAACTTTTTAATGCATTTCCTCCTCTCTGGTTTTACTTCCCCCTCTTTCTGGGATCCTCGGCACCCAGATGCGGGCCTTCTGGTCTCATTCCCCTCGGCCCTTCATGTTTTTCTTGTTCTCCCTTCTCATTGCCTATGGGAAAATCTCTTAGTCTGATATTTCAGCTCATTCATCCTTCCGCTGTTGCCTTCTTGCTTTTTATCCTATTTACTTTGTATTTTTGTTGCTTGTGTTCAAAAACTGCGTTTTAATTACAAGATTATTATAACAATGTATCAAAATAATAAATGCTTGAAAGTAGGTTACAAGTTGAGTGAAAAATGTGATAAACTGAAAGTTTTGAGGTCAGAAAGTACGACAAAATGAAATACCACAAAATTCACTGACGTGGGTTTTGGGCTGAGCTTTACAATGCCAAATGCTTCATCTCTTAGGGGTTTTTGATTGCAAGAGACAGAAACTCAATTCAATCTAGCTTAAGTTTTAAAAAAATGCTGAGCAGAATATGGTTAAGTGCAGCCCCGGGGGTCCTGGAAATGCAGCTGGGTTTCTTTCTGCTGTGGGAAACGTGGATGTTGTCCCTCCTGGTTCATAATCCAGGAAGGACCGTGTCTTCCCTTTGTGCTTTGGAGACTCCTGGGCAGAACCTGAGGTCCTGGTCTGCGTATCCTCTTTCTGGATGGTTGAGGCGGGCCTACTTGGAATGCTTTCACCAGGATTAACTGGTTGGATGAGGGGGAAGGGACAGTTGCCTTAAATGGGGAAAACCAAGGAATTTACAAAGACTGTGGCCAGAAAGATTATGAGATAAAGAGATGACTGACTTTCATCTTCTATACAATCCAGTCTCAGGCAAGTAAAATACCCAACTTTTTTTTTTTTTTAAGTAACAGCACTGTTAAGATATAATTTGCATATCATATAGTTTACCATTGTCTACAGCCCTACCACCTTGGTGTCCAATCTCATTTTATCTGGGAAGCTAAGCAGGATGGGGCCTAGTGAATCCTTGGAAGGGAGACCCTCTGGGAATATGGAGTGATACAGGCAAGGGAGAAGGACTTGGCAGCCCAATCCCAAAACAATCAACCACAAAAAACCCTGTGAATAGCAGGGAAGCACTGACAATAGTGCTGGGCATGATACAGTGTTGGGTAGTGTTTCATCTGTTGTATACAGGGTCACTATGAGTTGGACCCGACTTCTTGTTAGGTGCTGTCGAGTTGTGTCCAACCCATAGCGGCCCTCATAGGGTTTTCAATGGCTGATTGTTTTGGGATTGCCTTGGGAGTGGATTGCCACATCCTTCTCTCATGTTTGCGATGCTGAGAATTGAACCCGGGACCTCAGAGACTGCAGCGCAGCGCTCTACCTGACTTGAGGGCACCTAATAACATCAACATAGTTTACCCATTTAACGTGCACAATTCAATGGTAATTAGTAAAGGGAGAAAAAATAGTAATTAGTAGATTCACAGAGTTTTGCAACTGTCACCACTGAGCCAATCAGCTTTGAGTCCAATTGTCCAGTCAGGTTCAGGGGATTTGTGAAGGGTTTTGTACAAACGTCCAACCAAGTTACTTTCATTTTCCCTAGATTTCTAATTTACAAACCAGATCTTCAAAAGCCGTTTTCCCAGTTTGGGGGTTTTTGCCAATTTCCTCCCAATTTCTCCCTACAGGTCGTCACGGTGCATGTGTGTACTGTCAGAAGTTCCTCCTCCGCAGGACGTCCGACTGCTCAAGCTGGGTTTCTAGCACCCATCACAACCCGGGGTGAGCATAGGCACCAGCTTGCCATTCAGCATGCAAATTAGGACGGGAGTGGACAGCGGGATGTCTGAGACTCTGGGAGCAGTTGCCACCCTGAGTGCCTATAAAACACTAGAGGAATGAAGGAGAACAAATCCACCACAGAGAGACTCAGAATAAAGAGAGCACGCCTCCGTGTTATTTAACCATTGCAGAATTAAACAATGGGGAAAAAAAACCAGACTACAATGAGTAATAAAAATGATAACATAACAATAACTGACATTGATCAGGCCTCAGGCTCAGTCTTAGTTCTTTCTATTCCTTAATTTGTTTAATCTTGTCAAGTACAGTGATCATTCCTATTTAACGGTTTTGCCTGTTAGAGAGTCCCACAGGTGTGCTGGTGTGTGTGGGCATGGGTGTGCATACATCTGCATGTGTGGAAACATCTAGAAAGACTGCCAGCAGTGGTTATCTCTGCATAACCTTTACCTGAGCTGGCACTCACGGTGTCTGTCTTGAAATAAGCTGAAAAAGAATTATAGAGTCATAAATAAAGTTGACTACAGCCATAGTCCTGTGGCATCCGACCCTGTCAGATCTCTGAAGCTAAGCAGGGTTGGGCCTGGTTAGTACCTGGATGGGAGACCGCCTGGGAACACCAGGTGCTGTAAGCTTGGGAGATGGACCTGGTAACCCACTCCCCAAAATCAATCCGCCATTGAAAACCCTATGAACAACAGAGAAGCACTGACCATAGTGTTTCGCCTGTTGTACATGGGGTCACTATGAGTCAGATACTGACTCAACGGCACCTAACAACAACAACAACAAATAAAGTTGAAACGATAATCTTACAGTTTTCTGTTAGTGTCTAACCACCATTTCATTTATATTATTTGGAGCCTTGTCAAGATGCTGACTTATTTTCACCGATAAGGTTATGGTCAATTACAATTGGCTCCTGGCTGTGTATGCATACGTGTGAGTGCGTGAGCCTCCGGTCTATGCGTGTCCACAATGCGGTTACCCCCAGCTGAGGGGCCTTGACAGCGTTTGGTGGGGTGTGAAGACCCTGTCCTAGAAGGGAAAATTAGTCTGCATTTGTGTCTCTTGACCTGTGGGGGAGGGGGCCGTGCCAGGCTCTCTGGCCTGGAGAGAGAGAGCCCTCTGGAAGCCACCCTGCTCCTTGCTCTGATTTACTGCAGCAAGGCCTGGGTGGCTGCTCATGCAGCCTCCCAGGCCCCTTCCCAGAGGGGCTTCACTTTCCGCTGCTGATGTTTCCTAAGTCACCACACCTTAAATCCAATGACACTGTGAATGTGGGCATTAAGCAGCAGGTGAGGATTTTCGCCAAAAAGTTTTCTAAAAATTCTTAGACAATGTGAGTTCATGGATAGATTCTTAGGAATAAGGGGAAAGACTTTAAGTGTAGCCTCCTCCAGGAAATTTTTCCATTTTCTTTAAATATCATGAAATTTCAAGTAATATTAGATCCCATGCATGATTTGCCTGCAGCCATAGCCCTGTGGCATCCGATCCCGTCAGATCTCGGAAGCTAAGCAGGGTCGGGCAGGGTTAGTACTTGGATGGGAGACTGCTAGGGAATACCAGGTGCTGTAGGCTTGGGAGATGGACCTGGCAACCCACTCCCAAAAATCAACCTGCCATTGAAAACCCTATGAACAGCAGATAAGCACTGACAATAGTGTTTCACCTATTGTACGCAGGGTCCCTATGAGTCTGATACCAACTTGAGGGCATCTAATGACAAGTTTAGCTCAGTGGGTAGAGCACTGCTCTGCAGTCTCTGAGATCCCAAGTTTGATTCCCAGTACTGCAAAAATGGGAGAAGGACATGGCAACCCACTCCCAAAGCAATCCTGAAACAGCCATTGAAAACCCTATGAGGGTCGCTATGAGTCAGACAGGACTCAATGGCCCCTAACAACAACAACAACAACAATGCATAATTTGAGATGAATCATTTGATTGTCTAAATCTAAGTTCCCTCATTTGCAAAATGAGAAAATGACTCATCCCTTCTGTACACAACCTGGAGGGATTCTTATACTACTTAATGCTGAGACTTACCGGCGAGTGCCCACCCCCTGCATCTGTGGAAAACGCTGTGATAGGGCAGGAGTGCTGTGCTCTGGGGAATAGGTTCCGGCCCTTCTCCTGAACACGTGGTCCTCATCCCAGTATACAGTGCAAGGGAAAATTGGTATTTGTGTTTATTGTCCTTAAATTATTTTGTAAGCGTAAAAACGTAATGTCAGTTTTTCTCAAGAATAATGAAACAACAATTTGTCATTAATATGTAGCTACGTTACATCTGATCCCGTCAGATCTCAGAAGCTAAGCAGGGTTGGGCCTGGTTAATACTTGGATGGGAGATCGCCTGGGAACACCAGGTGCTGTAGGCTTGGGAGAAGGACCTGGCAACCCCTTCTCAATCAATCTGCCGTTTAAAAACCTATAAATAGCAGAGAAGCACTGACAATAGTGTTTCACCTGTTGTACTTAGGGTCACTATGAGTCAGATGCTGACTCTACGGCACCTAACAACAACAACAGCGTTACCTTTGGAAGAAGACCGCCTGGCGGAAGTACTGATGTCAAGTGGACAGGTGACGATGCCCTCCGTTGCTTGCCAGCTCTGTCTCCTGGGATGGAGGACTCAGCATCTTCGGGCGCCATCTTGCATCTGTGAAGTGGACAGTTGTGTAACTACCAGTTGAGGCTCCTGGGGGAATTTGCCTGCACCCTCAGCTCAGAGGCAGCTCCATTTCAGAGCTCACACCTGCCTGGGCTTCTCAGCCTGCCTCTCAAAGCTCTGCTCCATGTGAGGACAGGCCAGCCTTCTGAGAGCTGGAATACTGCCCCCCAGAATTTCTAGTGCTTTTTAACATAGGAAGACCCCACAGCCATGTCAGCTGGAATGGTAGGTCAATTTAGCTATCCTCCAATGCTTGGAAAAACCACACACTGATTCATTCTGTTTGCTGAGTACACAGACTTAGTATTGTTGTGCTAAAGAAGATTTACTCGATATTTTATCATTTAATTAAAGAAAACGTGTTTATAGTCCGTTTGTGCTTGTTCCAAACTGTCCCTTTATCTTTCTCCACTGGGTGCAGATTGCCTTTCTCCGGGGAAGAGCCTTTGTGCAGGCAACATTTCTTGGATGTTTTTGTACTTAGAGTTTGACTCAGGGATATTTATGGATGGGGAGTCGGGTTTCAGCCTGGGAGGAGAAGAGGTTCGGCCAATCAGGAAGGGGCTTGAGCAGGTCATTTGCATCCTGCAGCCCACTTTCCAGAGGCACCATCACGGGTGAAATACATCCTTGGGGGCTGCCACAGCTTTGGTGAAGATTTCCTTTCACTGCTGAACTGCTGGCAGGGTTGTGATGAGAGCTGTTTTACACGTGCAGGAGGCTCAGAAGGGCAGAGCTGTCAGGAGCCTGGAAAATCTGGCCCATCTAGTGATGGCACCAGAGGAAGACAGGAACAACATGAACCTTCTGCATCGTTGTGTTATCTTGCTGATTAATACATTGATTTACGGCTCGTTTTTTTCTTTGGCACAACGTGACATTAGTACCTACCAAAAGGCCAGAGCCTGCAGCTGTAGCCCTGGGGCATCCGATCCCGTCAGATCTCGGAAGCTAAGCAGGGTCCGGCCTGGTTAGTACCTGGATGGGAGACTGCCTGGGAACACCAGAAGCTGTAGGCTTGGGAGAAGGACCTGGCAACCCCCTCCCAAAAATCAATCTGCCATTGAAAACCCTATGAACAGCAGAGAAGCACTGACAATAGTGTTTCCCCTGTTGTACAGAGGGTCGCTATGAGTCGGATACTGACTTGATGGCACCTAACAACAACAACAACAACAAAAGGCCAGCGTGTGTGAGAATGCTTTTAAAGCAAAACCCATTTTTGCAAAGGTAATGATGTTCTAAAATCGGAAAAGTGCAACTCAGGCAAAGAGAAATGACATTAAGTAAACCCTGAAGTCGCTGGCCTCTCTTCCTGGCTTTTCTGCAAAGTTTTTCTCCACATGCTATTAGGTGGGTTCCATTATCTAACCATATTTCTAACACAGGAAAACTGCATTTCGTGCTTTGTGATGCTATCCCATCATCTTCCGCGGCTCCAGATGTTGGCTTACACAGTGACATCCAGACGACGGCTTAAAGTGGAGCTGCTGTGAGGATCTGCTCCAGAGCCCTGAATGAGCCCCCAGGCAGGAGAGGGGCTTGCACATCTGCATGCACCGCTCCAAACTTGCTCCTGGGCTTGGGTATGGTGAGAGTCAGGGGTGGAGTCTACCTGGGAATAATTCTCAAGTGTAGGTTTTTTTTTTTTTTTTTTTTTGGTACTGGGGGTTGAACCCTGGGCCTCACGCTTGCATGCTCTGCAAGTGCTGGACCACCGAGCTCCACCCCTCAGCCCATTTTATTACTTTTTGAGACAGGGTCTCGCTAAGTTATGCAGACAGCCTCTGCTCTTGAGTTTGCGATCCTCCTGCCTCTGCCTCCCGAGTCGCTGGGATTACAGGCGCCAGGTTTAGGTGTAGATGTCTTGAATTCCATGTTAATATTGGCTTAAATGATGCTGCTTGGGGGGAGGGCATGAATAAAACTAGAAGGGAGTGCTGAGGTACAGTTGCAGTTTGTGCCAGGCCCACCCGAGTGAGGAAGTGAGGAGAATACACGCCCACTGGGGAAGATGCCACCCCTCCAGGTGTGAGGCGACCTCCCGGAACTGGTGCCCTGCCCCTGGTGAATGACAGGGAGGGTGAAGGGGTGTCCGTAGCTTCTAGACACCAGCACCGAAGTCTGGGAAGCCCTTAACTGATGTCTCCCTGGATGGCTTCAAGGGCTGCTGGTCTAAGAGTGCGAAAATGTTGTTGTTGTTGTTAGGTGCCGTGGAATCGGTATCCGACTCATAGCGACCCTCATAGGGTTTGCAGTGGCTGACTGTTTCGGGATTGCCTTGGGAGTGGATTGCCAGGTCCTTCTCCCATTTTTGCGGTGCTGGGAATTGAACTCAGGACCTCAGAGACTGCAGCATAGCGCTCTACCAACTGAGCTAAATCCCAGCCCCACAAAAATATTTGTTTGTTGTTGTTAGGTGCCATCGATTCGGTATCCGACTCATAGCGACCCTCATAGGGTTTTCGATGGCTGACTGTTTCGGGATTGCCTTGGGAGTGGATTGCCAGGCCCTTCTCCCATTTCTGCGGTGCTGGGAATTGAACCCAGGACCTCAGAGACTGCAGCATACCACTCTACCAACTGAGCTAAATCCCAGCCCCGCAAAATTATAGGTCAGGACATAAGCCCTGAGGGTCTCGCCCTTCAGCCTGGCATGCATAAGTCCACCTCTGCTGGGTGTACACAGGCGTCCCCCACCAAACCACACTTAGGATGCCAAAGTGGTGCCAGTAGACCGGCCCGGAGGGGAGAGTCAGCCGCCACATGCCTGCCCACCAGCTGAAACAGCCTGCATCCTTTCCGCTGTGACCATGGGAGCCCCACGTGGAAGTTCCCCACACGCACCTCTCTCTGCCTGGCGGACCTTCCTCACCTGACCCTTGTGACTCCAGGTAGAACGGGATGCAACGTCTCTTCTGTGCACCTTCTTTGGAGGTGGACCTCGGGCAGGGCTGTTACGCAGGAGTGTGTCCACTGCTGTTGCTCTGCACCTCCCCCAATCTCCCCTCCCCTGAATGGCCTTGGCGAGTTTCCCCCAGCACCATCTTGACTGAGCCCCTCTGAGCCACAGTGTTGGGTCAGGGTAGCCTCATTACGAGGGCCTCCCTGTCTGGGCAGATGTAAGAACGCGCATGCAAGAGGAGAGTCCGGCACCTACCAGAGTGAGCAGATGGGTGGCTGGGGTCTCGGTGGGAAGGGGGGTGGCCATTGGTGTTCCTGGAGGCTGGGAGCTTTGGGAAGGGGAAGAGGCTTCCAAGAGTGCTCCAGAGCTCGGTGAGGTGCAGCTGTGGGGATGGCGGTCCTCAGAGCTAGGGGCTGAATCCCAGGAGCAGAGGCGCTTAAGGTGGGATTGTCAATGTCCTGCAAGCATCTGCTTTCCTATAGGCTCCGAGCACTGCCCCTGAACACGAATCTCAAAAGCAGAGAGTCCTGAGGGATTGATCCGCACAGGAAGGCTGCTGCTTTCTCCATCAGCTGAGTATAGAGCTCAGGGGTAACTGCCCGGGCAGGGCTAGCTTTTTCAGCTAGGGAGGGGAGAGGGAAGCGTGGAACAGAGACAGCTAATTCTCAGTACATCACCTTCCAGAATGTTCCCTCCCAGGCACCTCTCTCTCTCCCTCAGCTGGAAAGCAGCCTGGCTCTCGCACAGTGTCAGAGCAGTGTGGTCCTCACGGCGGGCTCTGGCTACAGTCTTCCCTGCGGCTTCATGCCAGAGCTGTTTGTTCCAGGGGCTTGTTGCAAGTCATCGTGCAGGGGAAACCCAGCGCCGTCCTCATGGTCTTCTGAAAAGATGGAGCATTTTAGCTTTTGTGGAAAGACAAAGGAAAACTGAAGAGAGACTTAATACTTAGAGGGTGTTTTCTTTTTTTTTTTTTTAACTTAAAAACTTATTGGGAGCCGGGTGTGGTGGCACATGCCTGTAATCCCAGCAGCTCGGGAAGTGGAGGCAGGAGGATCACAAGTTCGAGACCAGAGGCAGGCTGTGTAATTTAGTGAGACCCTGTCTCAAAAAGTAAAAAAATGGGCTGGGGGTGCAGCTCAGTGGTCCAGCACCTGCAGAGCATGCAAGCGCAAGGCCCTGGGTTCAACCACCAGTACCGAAAAACAACAACAACAACAACAACAACAACAACAACAACAACAACAAAACACCTTATTGGGGCAGCAAACTATTAAAATTTAATGACATAGATTTTGGACTCCTGGAAATAACGACAAAAACATGGAGCGAGTCTGTGAGCTGTGTACCTTTTCTCATGCTTACTCCTGATCTGCAGTTCCTTGTGCCGTCTCTCCCAGTGAGGGGCCCAGTGGTGGGTGAAGCCTTCTGTAGACCCATCACAGGCTTGCAGCCAGCAGGAGAAGGCGCAGGGCAATGGTGTGGGGGCAGTGTCCAGCAAGAGTCAGGGTTAGCCACACATCTGTAAGCCACTCCTACTTTTATTTACCACTAAAGCTTGTTGTTGTTAGGCGCTGTCAAGTCAGTATCTGACTCATAGCGACCCTCATAGGGTTTTCAATGGCTGACTGTTTCGGGATTGCCTTGGGAGTGGATTGCCAGGTCCTTCTCCCATAGCACTAAAGCTGGCAGAGAGCAATTTCCGGGTTCATAACGCCTTGGTTTGTGAAGGAGGTCAGGGCGAGCGGACCTTGATGCCGCTGGTAAATCTCGCAATGTTCAATGTGGAAAATCCTGCAGCGGCATGGCTGCGTTTTCTGTTTGCCATTGGCCTCACCATCACCACCTGCTTCCACTCCTCAGCTCTGAGGTCGTGCACTGGGGTGAGCTGTGAGGCCCGGCTGCAAGCTGGCTCCAGTGTGAACCTGTGAGCTGGTGAGCTGGCAGGTGAGTTATTTCTTCTCGGGGCTTTGGCATCCTTAACACGAAAGTAATGATGTCGTTGTCTGCGACGCAGATGGCGGTGGGGATCAAATTGGAGAAAATCGGTAGGATCGGGAAGCCCCGTATTATCTGAGACAAATGCACTTGCCCCGTGATCGGGCTTCCTAAGGAACAATGCTGGGACAGAAATGTGTGTGCTGGGGCGGTATGGGGCGACGTGCTCAGGACCACCCTGTGATAAAGTGGACAGAGAGGTCGAGTGGGGAGCTGAACTGAGGCACAGTTATAGCTGAGGCCTCTGCTGATTCCGTGGGAGTTCTGGGTCTGCGATGGGCCTCAGAGTGGCCTGAGTAAGGCCAGGGGGAGAGCCTCTGTGTCCCTCACTCAGCTGCTCAGGGGAAAAGGCCTGAGCCTTGGATGAAGCCTCAATTCCACTTAAGATATAACTAGGTATCCACCTGGGCGCGGTGGCGCACGCCTGTAATCCCAGCGGCTTGGAAGGCGGGGCCAGGAGGATCGCAAGTTCGAGACCAGAGGAAGTCTGCGTAATTTAGGGAGATCCTGTCTCAAAAAGTAAAGAAAAGGAAAAAAGAAAAAAAGGGCTCGGGGTGCAGCTCAGTGGTCCAGCACTTGCATAGCATGCAGGCGCGAGGCCCTGGGTTCAACCCCTAATACCGCAAAAAAAAAAAAAAAAAAAAAGATATAACTAGGTATCCCACAGCAGACAGCCTGGAATTTCATGAAGTTAACGAAAGTGATGTCAGAGAACGGCTCAAGATCTCAAGATGTTCCCATGGCCACCGAAAGTCTTTAATTACAACCAGCAACTAAAGAACAGATGATCACCGACAGAAAAGGTGCAGTAGCGTCAGAAGATCTGCCTTGGCACGTCAACGGTTGAAGAGGTCTTAGGAAAAAATAAGGCAGCCATTCAGCAGCTCTGTGAACCTGACTTTTTCTGGGACCGTGCTGCAATCTGAAAGACACTGCTACTGCCTGGTTTTATTCAAAAAAATGGTGCCAGAAAAATGAACATTTGACACATCCTTGGAGTCTAAGGAGTATTATTTCTTTCCCTTCCTTCCTCTCTTCCTTTCCTTGCCTTTCTTTTGACAGGGTCTCACTATATAGTCCAGGCTGGCCCTGAACTCACAATCCTCCTGCCTCTGCTCCCAGGAGTTGGGATTATAGGCATGTGGGCTGGGATTTAGCTTAGTTGGTAGAGTACTGCGCTGCAGTCTCTGAGGCCCTGAGTTCAATTCCCAGTACCACAAAAATGGGATAAGGGCCTGGCAATCCACCCCCAAGGCAATCCCAAAACAGCCATTGAAAACCCTGTGAGGGTCCCTATGAGTTGGATACCAACTCGATGGCACCTAACAACAACAACCACCACCACCACATCCAGCTGACTGGGATTTAGCTCAGTTGGTAGAGAGCCGCTCTGCAGTCTCTGAGGTCCCAGGTTTGATTCCCAGCACCCCAAAATGGGAGAAGGACATGGCAATCCACTCCTGAGGCAATCCCCAAACAATCAGCCATTGAAAACCCTGTGAGGGCTGCTAAGGGTCGGACACCTAACAAGGGGCTGGGATTTAGCTCAGTTGGTAGAGTGCCGCTCTGCAATCTCTGAGGCCCCGAGTTCGATTCCCAGCACCCAAAAATGGGAGAAGGATGTGGCAACCCATTCCCAAGGCAATCCTGAAACAATCTGCCATTGAAAACCCTGTGAGGGTCACTATGAGTCGGACACGACTCGACGGCACCTAACAAGCACCACCACCACATCCGGCTAAATTTCTTTTCTTTATAAATCACCCAGCCCATGGTATTCTGTTATAGCAGCACAGAGTAAGATAGCCCTGAATAGGTGATCCGTGAAAATACCAGTTCTCATCATGGGCTTCAAAACCAAGTTCTCATGCTTCTTAAAAGGAGAGTAAGCAGACTTTCATCTTCAGACCCAAGTGCCTAGACCCACAGCCTCCCATTTGTGTCTAAGGCGCCCCTGAGAAGTCACTGAGATCACCTGAAGACTGATTCCCGTACCTCTCATGTGTCCTTGGTCATGGAGAATCATCTTCCCAACTCAGCCACGCTCCTTGGGCAGGGATTTTTCAGGGACTTCTGTGTTGTCCCCCATGTCCTGGGGCATGCAGGGCTCTGACCAGAAACCACCTTCACCAGGGCAGAGTCCTGGAGGTGGGGCTGCCTGGTCAGTGTTCCCCACAAATAACCAGGATTATCGGTGTTCGTATTCTGCTTTGGTGGACACAATCGAGCTTTGCTACGTTAGCAGCATCCAGAGGGCCGGTTTGATTCTTAGTTAAGATAAAAGGGATTGTTGAGAATGTCTGAAAACACACTCATTTTTATATAGTAAAATACACACAGGCTCATTAAAGAAACAGTGATAAGCGGACTGCAGTCAGCTCCCCGGAGCCTAATCTTGTCTCTGCCCATAATTAGCTTAGCTGATTGGGAAGGTTCTTTACTGGCCTTCAGTTGCCTTGTCTCTCAGGAAGGGAGCTGGAGAGAAATGCTCTGGGGTAACAAAGAACACATTATACTTAGAACCTTCCAGGTTCTCCGTATTTGAGGAATAAGTGAATGGATCTGGGTCTAAATCTTGCTTTTAGCTGTGTGTCTTACTGGGAGTAAGAAGCAAACGGCTGAATTTCTTGAGGACCTCAGCCTCTCCTCAATGAAATAATAATGCCTCCGTCGTACAGGGGGCTGGGATTCAGCTCAGTGGGTAGAGCGCTGTGCTGCAGTCTCTGAGGCCCTGAGTTCAATTCCCAGCACCGCAAAAATGGGAGAAGGGCCTGGCAATCCACTCCCAAGGCAATCCCGAAACAGCCACTGCAAACCCTATGAGGGTCTCTATGAGTCGGATACCGACTCGACGGCACCTAACAACAACAACCGTCATACAGTGGCAGTAAGGGTTACGATGGAGCGTGACCAAGAGCTGGAGCGTGGCCCGCGGTGCAGAGCGCACAGTGGGTACTCAGCCAGCAAAGCAGGTGGATGGATACCATCAAATCAAAATTCCAACCATCTATGGACAGACCCCAGACTCTGGGGCTCTGTGATTCGCACAGGATGGCCGCTGGGTCTGGGGGACGGTGGAGATGATGGAAGGCCGCAGCCCAGAGGCTCCCTGCCAGTTACCAATCCATCTGTGGGCAACTGGCAGCTGTTGTGAGGAGCCTGAGGTGTCACCTACGCGGTACCTGATGCTCCCCTGCCGCTGGGGGCAACGCTGCTTTATCTTCAGAGCAGCAGAAGCCTTAAAGGGCATCCCTTCTCTGCCCAAGCTCTCATGGTAGTGTGACTCTGAGGATACCGAACCCACTCCCTGCTGTGGAAATCTGGATGCTGCTGAGGTGGTGCTGGGGATTGGGGGCCGGGCGAGGGGACAGGGGGCTCAGAGGCCTGGGTCGGTTACCATGAGGACGGTTGTTGCAAAGCCGGGCATGGTGGCGCATGCCTGTGATACCAGGGGCTCGGGAGGCGGAGTCAAGAGGATCACAAGTTTGAGACCAGAGGCAGTCTGCGTAGCTTAGTGAGACCCTGTCTCAAAAAAAAAAAAAAAAAAAAAGTGCTGGGGGTGCTGCTCAGTGGTCCAGCACTTGCAAAGGATGCAGGCGCGAGGCCTTGGGTTCAACCCCCAGTACTGCAAAAAAAAAAAAAAAAAAAAAAGCCCATGTTTGGTCTCTTCTGTGTCCACATTGTGAGGAGGTGGCTCGAGGCTCTTGTCAAATGCAATCCTGATCTTCCAGCCTCCAGAGCTCCCGAGAGTCCAGGCACCCCGGAGCACTGTGAAGGTCTCTGCCGGGCCCTGCGAGGTCACCGTGGCACCCACTCCACCCAGCCTGGGCCGCCATGGTCAAGGGAACAGGGAGGGGACAGAAAGGGGGACTCTGCTTCTCAAGACAATGAAAGGGACTCAGAAAGAAGGGACAGACAGACGCTCCGCTGCCAAATGAGGGAGTGCGCGTCAGGTACGCGGGCCCTCAGCTGGGAGGTGCCCAGGGAGGCAGGAGGTGGCGCTTGAGAGCGTGTGCGTGGCTGGAACTAACGGTTGGAACATCTGGTTTCATGGGCGAACCACAGTGAGCAGTGTGTCAGCAAGTGTCTTTGTGTCCGTCCACATGGAGTGCAGTCTTCTGAGTGTCTACCCGTTTTGTTTTGTTGACACCTGCGATGCCAGCCTGTGGCTCTGCATGTTTTCAGACACTGCATCTTCTGAGGTTACCGATTTCTTTACAAAGTCTGTGTGCTGTCTAACGATACAGTCTGTCTTTTCAGAGAGCAAAGTCCTGAGGCCTGGCACCTTGCTTAGGATCACAGGGCTTCTCCTGTGACAACAAACCAAGGTGCCATGTCCTCGTGGCTCTGCCGCGTCTCCTCAGGAAGCTGTAATCAGCCTCCCGTTCTCTCCCGCTCTTAGGCACCTGTGGTGTTTTGCCACATCTTCCTTGTATTTGCAGTTTTCAGTTAGGGAAGTAAGTTTTTCTTCAGTGCTCTTATTGGTAACAAATTCTGCTCACCAGTCAGCTATAATCAGCCTTGGTTTCTGGCAATGATAGTTCCCAGGGGACGAAAGAACAAGTCCTGAGCCACACACCACCCCCATGCGGTGGAAAACACCGCATCAGCATTCATCCGCTGTCAGGAGCAGAGGAGCAGGGGAGCTCCATCTGAAAACAGAACAAAAGGGGACATTCTCAGGGCAGCCCTGGGCGAGGGTGTGGGGAGCCGAGACTGGAAGAAAACTGGGGCCAATGAAGAATTCAGGCTCTTGCATATGGGAGCAATCGGCACGCCCCAAACACAACTCCTGTCGGTTGCAAGGAAATTAGCCCTGCTGTTTCACAAAATGCTTCGTAATCCTTCTCTCAAGTTGCAGAGTTTATTTACTATGGGGTTAGTGCTCTTTCACCTACGGAATTGGGGTGTATTGCCTTATCCCCTCCTGTATCATCGTGACATCAAAGGTCACCTTCTGGTTAGAGGAGTAAGGACACGTGTTGCGTCACATTTGGCCACTGTGCACCATACTAGGAAGCACTGGGAAGGATCGCTGGGTCAGGACTCAGGAGCGCTAGCCTCTCCCAGCTGGGATGGGAGAGCCTGTTTCCACCCTCCGAACCTCACTTTTCTGCACTTCCAAGGTGATAGAAATAGCCGCCTTTCTACCCCTGGGGATTATTGGAAGGAACAACACAGAAATGACGGGGAGAAGGGCTCTATAAGCTGTACAATTGACATAAATGTAAGGTGTTATCTTATTTTTAAAATATTGGCTTATAGAGAAATTCCTACTTGTGAAGTCTAACCCAAGACGACTCAGGAACTGACTGAGCACTAACTATGTGGTACGGACACATTCCTTTTGTGAAATCGGGGGATCACTTCACCTTTGCTACAGGAGCGCTAAGGATGTTGCTACTCCCAGGAAGCATGGCGCTTACCTGGGGGCCTCCTGCTTCCCAGGGTACCCAGTGTGTACGCTTTTCTCGCTGCCCCACTTGGAGGCTGTCTTGGGAAAGGCTACGCTTGTCGCCAAGGCTGTTACCTGACTTACACCTGTTTTGGTTCCACATGTGCCGCCATGATGTCCTCGGGTTTTGGTTCCTCCCTCCGAGGTGGAGGCTCTGGGATGGCCAATGTCTCGGAAGCCAGCTTCCCTTTCAGTCAAACTGCTATGAAACAGGGGAGTTGAGGCTGGCCACAAAGTGTCACTCACTCACAAACATTTTCAATAAAATGGCAAGTTTTCTTGTCCTTTCACAAGCCAATACAGGCTTTTAGTTCTTCACTGCACTGCCTAGTTTTGCTCTTATAGGTGGTGTCTGTCTGTGCAAGTTGACTGTGAATGTGTGACACACCGTCTCTGTTGTCACACAAGTTTAAGGGAGTTTATTGTCTAGAATGACATTCGGTTATCTTTAGTTTCTTTAAGTATTTTACTTTAAAAACGTTTTTAAAAAAATTATACATGACCGGACGCGGTGGCACATGCATGTAATCCCAGCGGCTCAGGAGGCAGAGGTGGGAGGATCGCAAGTTCGAGACCAGAGGCAGTCTGTGTAATTTAGCAAGACCCTGTCTCAAAAAAAAAAAAAAGAAAAAATGGACTGGGGGTGCAGCTCAGTGATCCAGCACTTGCAAGGCATGCGAGTGCAAGGCCCTGGATTCAACCCCCAATACTGCAAATAAAGAAAGAAAGAAAGAAAGAAAAATTATTCATAAACACCAAAAATCCTTGGACACTAAGTTACCATCTTTTTACTATCGAGACACTTTTTATATGTTTTGTTCTAACAACTCAAACTGCTCAGGAAGAAAAAGAATTGTGTCCTTGTTTTAACCCAAATGCTGCCATGTAAGGATTTCTGACGCCATAGTGTTGGTGTTAACCAGAGTTCTCCACAGAAACGGAACTAACAGGAGACATATTGGACATTTCCCTGTTGTGCAGATATAGGGGGAGGGGAGCGAAGAGAAGGTGAGAAATTGATTTGGGAACTTGGCCCATCCATTTTTGGGGCTGGTGGGTCTGCAATCTGCAGACAGGCCCACAGGCTGGACACCCAGGGAAGAGCTCACATCCCAGTCTCAAGTGTGGCTTCCACCGGGCAGTCGGCCGGGATCTCAGGCAGGGTCCCTGTGTGGCAGTCTTGACAATTCCAGCTTCTCCTCGGGGCCTCAGTCTTTGCCTTGATTGGACAAGGCCCACCCACATTATGGAGGATGACCTGGTCTGCTCAAAGTCTATCCATGAAAATGCTAATCACATGTAAAAAATGCCTTCACAGCAACGTCCACAAATTCTAACTCAGCTTTAAAAAGACCTTTTTCATACAACCAGATGTTCCTTGAGTCTAAAGGGGCAGCTTCCTCACCAGGCAGCCACGACACTTGGGTTTCCAGCAGAAAGAGGATTTGTTGTACCCTGGGTGCCAACAATGGCTTAACCTGGTTCGTGGGTGCATCTGGTGTGCTCCGTGGATGGCACTCTGAGTCCGCAGTGAGGAGGTGACTGTCGGGCTGGAGGCTGAAATACAGCCTGCTGTTGTTTCTACGTTAGTTGTGCTCACTAGTAGCATTTTGTGCACACAGAAACGTACTGAATAATGAACAGCACCGTACACTAATACGTTTCCCCATCCAGAGAAATCAGGGCTAGGGCTGGGGTGCAGCTCAGGAGGAAAGTGTGTGCCTAACTGGCATGAAGCCCCGGGTTCCATCCCCAGCACCACAAAAACGACATTCCGAGTTAGTTCATTGCCTCCGAAGGGCTTTTTTTTTTTTTTTTTCGGTACTAAGGGTTGAACCCAGGGCCTCGCGCCTGCATGCTCTGCAAGTGCTGGACCACTGAGCTGCATCCTCAGCCCCCTTTTTTTTTTTTTTTTTTTTTAACTTTTGAGATAGGGTCTCGCTAAGTTACACAGATTGCCTCTGGTCTTGAACTTGCAATCCTCCTGCCTCTGCTTCCAGAGCTGCTGGGATTACAGGTGTGCGCCACCACGCCCGGCTCAAAGGGCGGCTTTTAGGGAATTATCAAAACATCGCAAAAACTAACTCTGAGCCCCCAAACCAAATAACCTTGCAGCTATACCCAAAATGTTTTATCTTAGAATTGTGCTAAAGTATTATACCAACCAATTCTAAAAGCAGCCAAACGTTTAACCCAGGTCTGCAAGACTTTGAAGGTTTCAGGAGTGCACGCTGGTCCTTTGGAAGGATTGCTGCCCGGGTAGTCCTGGGTGTGCAAATGGAACCTTGTGTGCACAAATCTCTCGTCCTCGTTAAGACAGGGTGACACAGGGGGTGGGCACATAGCCCCGCAAGGAGCCTGCTTCTTCCCAAGGCGGGTACAGCAAATCCCTGCCCATGCTCATAGCAGAGCCTGCCTCTAAGGCGTCTCAGGCTTGAGAACAGAATCCACCAGGCGGGGACATCAGGGGCGGTGGTGGTGAGAACAGGAGGGCCATCCTCACCGGGTGGGGCTGTGAGACATTTGAAACCAACCCATGAGGGAAAATAACAGCCAGACAGGACCCCGTGCTTCTGGTTAGGGCTGGGCATCCAGCACCAGGAGGGTCAGGCGGTCCATCCCCCACCTCTCCTCTCTGGATCTGGGCCGACCCCCCAGGACACGGAACTCCCACCCCTGAGGCCAGTCAATGAGCCTCTGTGAGCAGAACCAGGAACAGAATTTGAAACATTGCCCTATTCTTTGTTTGTGTGGTACCGGGGGTTGAACCCAGGGCCTCGTGCTCGCATGCTCTGCAAGTGCTGGACCACTGAGCTGCCACCTCCAGCCCATTTTTTTACTTTTTTGAGACAGGGTCTCGATAAGTTACACAGACTGCTTCTGGTCTCGAACTTGCAATCCTCCCGCCTCCGCCTCTCGAGCCACTGGAATTACAGGCGTGTGCCACTGCGCCCGGCGTTCATTTCCCTATTCTCAAAGCGTCCAGGTGGGCATGAGGGAAAGCCTTTTGAGTGAGTTTTCAGTCCTGCCTGGCTGGCCCACAGGACCTGGTGAAACCTGGAACACGTGGTGGACACTGTGAGCGGAGGGGGAGGCAGCTGCCTCTCCACTGTCACCAGGCCAGCAGGGTCACCAGTGCCGTCTCTGTCCCGTCCCTCTCCAGGCCTGCCCTGGATGCAGCAGTGGCCTGTCCCTCAAGGTCATCGCTTCCTTTGCTTCCGACTCACTATTCAAAATGGACCTCTTCACCTGTGGCCACCCAGGCGGCCTGCGAGGAGACAGGGGAGTGGGGAGATTGGAAGCTACGGTTCTTGTGCGTGCGAGGTAATAGCTGGTAGTTTAGACCCGGCTGCTGGGGAGGACCCCCCACAGCAATTAGAAAACAAAGTCAGAGACAGCAATTACGTGATAAATCGTGTGGCGCAGATTATATGTGCTATAAGGAGTTCAGGATAAAGAGCCCAGTGTGGGCTAAACTTGAGCCCACATTATCGCCACGGAAATCCATCTTTAAAGGCAAGTGATAAACGGATGGGAAATGTTGATCTGAGGGCCGGGCATCCGAGGGGGCTTTCTTAGGAGGGAAAAGAAGTGTGAATAGCTTTGTGCACAGTCACTGCTAATTTGAGTCATGTCCGAAGCCCGGTAAAATAAAAACCTTCCTCTAGCTGGTTGTCGGTTTCCATGTTGCCGCGGGGGAAATCTCGCCCCAGGATTAGTGCCTGGAATATACTTTACTGCTCCAGGCCCCAGGCCGCCTTTCTTTCATTGGCCCTTCAAGCATATTAATGTCTCTCTAAAGGTATTAAAAGAGATCTGCTGAGCCTCTTAGGAAGCCTCAAAACAGCCAGGCTTAAAATAGCTGCACTTGAGGCCTGCTGTCCATACTTACAAGGCGATTCCTTCCCCACTGGGGCTCCCCAGCCAGAGAACCTCCCTCTGCTAGAGGAGGAGGAGTCTGCAGTCAGCGTCTCTAGGCATCCATCAGATGCTCCGCCCTCCCCTGGGGGTTCGGGATGGGGCTGGGTACAAGGGGGGCTTGCAGAAGGTCAGACACTTCTTGCAGCCGTGCACAGTTGTCTATGCTGACCCCCAAGTTCAGATTGGTCTAAGCATATCCTTGATTCCCCCCACCCCCATTCTTTCTCAATTCGGCTTTAAATTTCATTTCCATTGGATTGAAGCCAGGGCCTCGGGGTGGACCCCGAAGGCTGTCTGCAGGCCTGGGGTCAGCAGCACTCTGTTGTAGCTTCATGTGGGGGACCTCCCAGGTAGGGGTGAGTGTCCTCAGAGGCTCCCCCCCCCCCCGCCGGGTGGCGCAGTCTTTCCCTGTCGCCAGAACACACCCAGCAGGTGACGTCACATTCAGGAGGTCCAGGGTACAGGTGAGGAATGCTGCAGACCTTGCCCAAAGCTAGACCTGGCTCCCTCCCAGTTAGACCCGGCTAGCCCTAGCGGGGCGGGGAGCAACCGAGTGGCCCTGTGGTGGCCACAGCCTGCACAGGGAGTTTCAGGAAGCAGGAGTGACAGAGGGGGCACCACACGCCCCACATGGATGCTCAGAGTGGCAATGGAGGAAACAGCCCAGTGACCCTCAGGGTGAATGGGCAGGCAAAGCAGTCCACGCAGCTGTGGAAGGGAAAGACGTTCTGGCGTGACCTGCCACGGGGACACCTCCAGGAACACTGTGCTAAAGCAAGGAGCCAGACAGGAGGCAGCACATTGTGGGGACCCGTTTCCAAGTGTCCCCTTCTCTGACCTGTCCAAGAGCAGGGATGGGGACACGAGTGGATGGGCTGTTCAGCCTGGAGAAAGCTCTTGGGGACACAGGCAGGCACAAGCACAACGCTCGAAACAACACTGTAAAGCCGTCGGTTTTATGTTATGTGACTTCTACCTTAATTTTTTTTTTTTTTTTGTGGTACTGGGGGTTGAATCCAGGGCCTCGAGCCTGCATGCTCTGCAAGTGCTGGACCACTGAGCTGCACCCCCAGCCCATTTTTTTACTTTTTTGAGACAGGGTCTCGCTAAATTACGCAGACTGCCTCTGGTCTTGAACTTGCGATCCTCCCGCCTCCGCCTCCTGAGCCGCTGGGATTACAGGCGTGCGCCACCGTGCCCGGCTTTCTACCTCAATTTAAGAGAAAGACTCAGCACCCTGGCGGCACCTGTTAAGCACTCGCGGACTGAAACGTGAGCTGCAGACACCCCCCGCTTCCAAGGACTCCACGGCAAGCCTGGGTTCCCCGTGACACAACCGCCCAGCCTCTGTTCAATTATCTGACGTCCACCCCTTTCCTTCCACGCCTCTCCAGCTATGCTCCTCCCCCTAATGGCTGCTCTGGGGGCCACTGTGCCTGCCTCAGTTTCTCCTGCCATCTGCTCTACAACGTGCTGTGGGGTTGGCTTCTGACCACCATGTCCGTTTTCATCTCCCTGCTCCATCGGGGTCGAGAGATCTTCATGGTCTGGGGAAGAGGCTGAACGGCAGCCCCTGCCCCCAGCCCCTCCGAGTGCCCGGCACACTCAGGGGAGGGAGCTTCTCGCAACACAACATGTGTACTGTGGGACTGTAGGGACCGTTACAGAGAACTGGGCTCAGACCCTCATCGCACAAATGTACAAACTTTGCTCCAAGCACCGAGTGCTTGAGGTTCGCCGCTGTGGGCTGGGCCTTGGGTTCAGAATTTGCCCCCAACTGCTCCCCAACCACCTCCCTCGTCTACCGGCCCAGTTTCCTGGACCTTGCCATCAGCGTTAGGACATCATCGTGGCTAATCTCTTGGATTTCTGCGCCCACCGCTGTACGGGCACCTTCCCCAGAACGGGCTCCTCACCCACCAGCCTCGCCCACGAGGCAATCCCAGAACTGGCCAGAGAGACGAGCCCGTCCCCGCTCCTTGCAGGCAGATATGGATACAGACACAGATCCTCTTCCATCCCTACATCCTTCAGCCCCTTCCTTTACCCCTTGGCGTCCCACTTCCCCTACGAAGCCCAATGCATCTCCTGCAGGGAATCTGTGCTGCCCCCAAACTCCGTGCAAATCCTTCGTGAGGCCGACAGGAGGCCTTGAGTTTCTTCCTATGTTACTTTAATTCATCTACTGTGGCCCACGAGCTGGATTTAGCTCAGTTGGTAGAGCGCCGCTCTGCAGTCTGAGGCCCCAAGTTCGATTCCCAGCACCGCAAAAATGGGAGAAGGATATGGCAACCCACTCTCAATGCAATCCCGAAACAGTCAGCCATTGGAAACCTATGAGGTCACTCTAAGTTGGACACGACTCGACGGCACCTAACAACAACAACAACAACTGTGGCCACAGTGTTTTGGGGTAAAGGAGGTAGAGGTGGAAGATCCTGCTCAAATCTTGCTAGTGGTGTTTCTTTAGGTGCTTAATAGATGCATCTAACACTAAGGCTTCTCTCTGCCTTGCTGGGTTCACTCATCTCTGTTCTTGGCTTCTTTCTTCTCTCTGATATTCTGAGGATGAACTCAATGTCGCCAGCAGGTGGGCAGGCAGTGTGGGAGACAGGTATCACCAGGCCCTTCCCACAGGGCTGCGCCTTCTCCCCTGCCAAACCTAAGTGGTGACCGGGAAATATAACGTAAGGCTTCTCACAGGGGCCACCCTGGGCCCTGGGGTTAGAATCTGCAGAGGAGGAGAACAAGCCTTGGAAGGATAGGGGGATCTGCAGGCTCCGCTGCAGGGCACCTCACACTGAAGGGCAGGAGTGTTTCCTCAGGGCTGAAGAAGGAGGCGGAAATAATTGCGCCAGAAGCTTTGCTTGTTAATAAACACCCTCCCTGGTAGTCGGGGATGCACAGCCCAGGGACACTGGGCTTTGAGATTTGATGATCCAAACAGAAACAATGATCATAGAGCCAGAGATTCTGCACCTACCTCTGGGTCTATGCAGAATACGCTGGATGGTGCCAAATTAAAATGCTTTCAAGATCCATCCCCTATTGTAATGGTTGAAAATGCAATAAAATTGGCCTCTTTACTAAAATCTGCTCTTAGCCCCAGGAATGGAAGCCCCTTTTCCCATCCAGCTGGTGAAGTAAATGCAAAGAAAATATGTGGACTGGTTTGGGAACAAAATGCAGGGAATGTGCGGGCTGAGACCCATCCCCCTTGACTCCATTTTCCCCTAGATCAGTCTCCTAAGAACCGGACACTTTTTCCCCTGTGATACTGGGAGGTTGAACCTAGGGTTTCTAGTATACTTTGCAAGCACTATACCACTAACCGGGCTGGGATTTAGGTCAGTTGGTAGAGCGCTGCTCTGCAGTCTCTGAGGTCCCAGGTTCGATTCCCAGCACCATAAAAATGGGAGAAGGACGTGGCAACCCACTCCCAAGGCAATCCGGAAACAATCAGCCATTGAAAACCCTGAGGGTCGCTATGAGTCAGATATGACTCCACGGCACCTAACAACAACAATACCACTAACCGGCACCCCAGTTCATTTTTTACTTTTTGAGACAAGGTGTCTCTAAGTTATAGAGGCTGCTCAAACTTGTAATCCTCCTGCCTCCGCCTCCTAACTGGCTGGGATTACAGGTGCACATCACCTCGCCCAGCTCAAAGAAACAGACGCTTCTGCTTTAGGAGTGTCCTCTCCCCGCACTACAGACTGTCTCTGCCCCCTTTCTCCTTGGCAACTTTCAAGGCCAGAGCTCTTAGGCAGCTCTTTTGGGTTGGAGAAGGTCAGTGCTTCGATAGAGTGTCCTGCTGCTTCTATGAGATCTTGTCAGCTCAGACTTCTCAGCTTAATCTGATGGAGGAAATAATTCCTATTTTCCCATTTTTAATGTTTTTAATAAACCACGCCAACACTTAACATAGCATGTGCTATGTGCCAGACAGTCTTCTGGGTGTTTCTGTCACTATGTTAGGGCATTTAAGCCTCACAGTTGACAGATGAGGAAATGAGGCAGTTACCTGATTCGCCCACAGTCCAAAACTCTGTAAAGGGTGAAGTTAAGACAAGAATAAGCAGCCAATTCCCAGGTCCTTGCTGGGAGCCTCTACCCCACATTGTAGAAAGCTTGGCATTATTTTTAAAAGAATGAAAAGAATGCATAAGCCCACAAAATCACTTCCCATATGCCCTTCTTTTGCATATATATGTTCTGCAAGATAAAACAATACACATTTGCTTTTACATCTTAGAGTCTTTGTGCTCCTAATACTGTGTACCTTTCCCGCGTAATCTTTAATGTCCGCCTACTCACCTAATGACTCATACCTGCACCGCTGCTCCTGTATTGTTGGATATTGAACTTGCCCCAATTTTTCACAAATAAAAATAGTGCTTCAATAAGCATCTTTATATTGTGCATTTGCCCATACTTTTAAAGGATAAATGGAACAAATTACCAGCAATCATAACTGAAATATGAAAGGTATCAAAGATCTACACGGTAGTTTTAAGGGAAAACTGTGTAAAACTAAGGAAAAGGAATTCCTAGGTCATTTAAATACTTTCAAGGCATGACAGTGCATTTTACAAAGACATGATACTCATATTGAAACTGCGTAAAGACATTTCACAAAAGATGAAGACAAACAGAGAGAACAGTTGGAATCAATATCACTTATGAAAATTAATGAAAAAAATTTAATTTAAATTCTAGCAAATGAGTCCTGAATTATATTTTAAAATATACCAAAAGCAAATAGGGTTTTTTCTAGAAGAGTGAACAATTCACTACATAGATAGATCACAGAAGACAATATTATGATTGCTTAGGTTGATATGAAAATCATAAGTAAACATTTAATTGTCATTCCTCATGAAGATCCTTTTTCATAAAAATTAGGAATTTTGTAGAATGTGACTGAAAACTTAAGAGAGAAATGGCAACAGGCCCTACTGGTATTATCTTTATCTACCTTGAAGGCTCAATGATTACCACAAGGAAAAATAATGTGAAAATGCTGAAAATTAAACATAACATTATCTTTGTGAATAGAGAACATTATTGCAAAGTTGGAAATGTTCAAAACTTTAACAAAAATATTAGCAAATGTTCAGAAAGTTGTAAAAGTAAGTATGCACAAAAGTATTACCTTTGTACATACCTAAGGACAAAAAATTCTATAATATTTTGTACAGATCATTATTCATAATAGTAATAATGACTATACCCCACTAACATTTAACATCCCCTATGTGTCTGTCATTGTTGTTAGGTGCTGTCAAATTGGTGTTCGACTCACAGCAACCCTACATTTAACAGGCGAAACAGTATTGTTAGTGCTTCTCTGCTATTCATAGGGTTTTTCAATGGCTGATTATTTTTTGGGAGTGGGTTGCCAGGTCCTTTCCCCAAGCCTACAGCACCTGGTGTTCCCAGGCTGTCTCCCATCCCAACCAGGCCTGACCCTGCTTAGCTTCTGAGATCTGATGGAATCGAATGCCACAGTAGTATAGCTGAAGGCCATGGGTCTGTCAATTTGCTGTAATGTGGGGGCTTGTGTGTTGCTGTGATGCTGAAATCTATGTCACCAGTTTTACAGATACCAGCAGGGTCAACCATGGTGGACAGGTTTCAGCTGAACTTCCAGACTAAGACTAGGGAGAAGGACATGGCTAACCTACTCCCGAAACAATTAGCCATTGAAAACCCTATGGATAGCAAAGAAACACTGTCAGGTACACTGCTAGAAAATAAGGCCCCCAGACTAAAGAGTTGCCTCCTCAAAGTACAGCCTACCCTAATGACAGGAATGGAGTAAAGCCCCAGGGACCTCCATTTGCTGATGTGGAAAGATTCAAAATGAGAAACAACTGTAAACATCCATTAATAATTGGAATGTGAAATATGCATAGTATGAATCTAGGAAAATTAGAAATTGTCAGAAGGGAAATGGAGCACATAAACATTGACATTCTAGCCATCCGTGAGCTAAAAGGGACCGGCATGGGCCACTTTGAATCAGGTAATCATATGGTCTACTATGCTAGGAATGACAGATTAAGGAGAAATGGGGTTGCATTCATCACCAAAAAAGACATCTCAAGATCTGTCCTGAAGTATAATGTTGTCAGTGATAGAATAATATCCATATGCCTATAAGGAAGGCCAGTTAATATGACTATTATTCCATTTTACCCAGCCACCACTAAGGCTACAAATGATAGAGAAGATTTTTATCAGCTTCAGGAATCTGAAGTAGATTGAACATGCAATAAAGATGTACTGATAATTACTGGTGACTGGAATGCAAACGTTGGAAACAAGGCTCAGTAGTTGGAAAATACGACCTTGGTAACAGAAAAAATGCTGGAGATTGCATGACAGAATTTTTTCAGACCAATGACCTTTTCATTGCAAATACATTTTTTCACCAACATAGATGACAACTATAAACATGGAAGTCACCAGGTAGAATATACAGAAGCAAATTGACTATATTTGTGGAAAGAGATGATGGAAAAGATCAATATCAATAGTCAGAACAAGACTTGGTGCTGATTGTGGATCAGACCATCAACTGCTCATATGCAGGTTCAAACTGAAACTGAAGAAAATTAAAACAAGTATACAAGTACCAAGGTATAACCTTCAGTATATCCCACCTGAGTTCAGAGACCACCTCAAGAATAGGTTTGATGCATTGGACACTAATGATTGAAGACAAGTTGTGACATGACATCAAAGATATCATTCATTAGGAGACCAAAAGGTTTTTTAAAAGACAGGGGAAAAAAAAAGAAAAGATCAAATTACATGTCAAGAGAGACTCTGAAACTTGCCCTTGAACATCAGATAGCTAAAGTAAAAGACAGACATGACAAAGTTAAAGAGCTAAACAGAAAATTTCAAAAGGCAGCTTGAAAAGACAAAGTCAAATATTATAATGACATGTACAAAGAGCTAGAGATAGAAAACCAAGGAGGAAGAAAATGCTCTATTTTTCTCAAGCTTAAGGAATTGAAGAAAAAAATTCAAGCCTCAAGTGGCAATAGTGAAGGATTCTACAGGGAAAATATTAAATGATGCAAGAAACATCAAAAGAAGCTGGAATGAATACACAGAGTCATTATACCAAAAAGAATTGGTGGATGGCCAACCCTTTCAAGAGGTTGTATATGATCAGGAACCAATGTTACTGAAGGATGAAGTGGAAGCTGTCCTGAAGGCACTGCTAAAACACGTCTCCAGGAATTGATGGAATATCAACAGAAATGTTTCAACGAACAGATGCATCACTGGAGGTGCTCACTTGTTTATGCCAAGAGATTTGGAAAATAGCTACCTTGCCAACTGACTGGAAGAGATCCATATTTATGCCTATTCCCAAGAAAGGGGATCTAACTGAATATGGAAATTATCATTGATATCACATGCAAGTAAAATTTTGCTAAAGATCATTCAAAAGTGACTGCAACAGTATATAGAGAGGGAAAATCAAGCCAGCTTCAGAAGAGGGCGGGGAACCAGGGACATCATTGCTGATGTCAGATGGATTTTAGCCAAAAATAGAGAATACCGGAAAGACATCTATGTTTTATTGACTATGCAAAGATATTTGACTGTGTGGATCACAATAAATTATGGACAACATTGCAAAGAATGGGAATAACAGCACCTAATTGTACTCATGAGGAATCTGAACATGGACCAGGAGAGAGTATTTTGACAGAACAAGGAAATACTGTCTGGTTTAAAGTCAAGAAAGGTATACATCAGGGCTGTATCCTTTCACTATACCTCTTCAGTCTCTGTGCTGAGCAAATAATCTGAGAAGCTGGACTTTAAGAAGAAGAATGTAACATCATGACTGGAGGAAGACTCATTAACAATAACCTGGGTTATGCAGATGACACAACACTCCTTGCTGAAAGTGAAGAAGATTTGAAACATTTATTGATGAAGATCAAAGAACACAGCCTTCAGTATGGATTGTGCCTCAACATCAGCAAAACAAGAGCCCTTACAACTGGGTCAGTACACAGCTTCATGATAAATGAAGAAAAGACTAAAGCTGTCCAAGATTTTTCTTTACTTAGTTCTACAATCAACACTCACAGAAGCAGCTGTCAGGAAATCAAAAGATGCATCACATTGGGAAAAGCTGTTCCAAAAGACTTCTCTAAAATGCTCAAAAGTAAAGGTGTCACATTGAAGACCAAGGTAAACCTGACTCATGCCGTGGTATTCTCAGTCACATTATATGGTTGTGAAAGCTGGATGTTGAATAAGGGAGACAGGAGAACTGATACTTTTGAATTATGGTGCTGGAGGTGCACATTGACTGTACCATGGACTGCCAAAAGAACCAACAGATTTGTCCTAGAAGAAGTGAAACCAGAGTGCTCCTTGGAAGCAAGGATGGCTAGACTGTGTCTGACATATTTTGGACATGTTGTCAGGAGGGACCAATTCCTAAGAAGGACATCATGTTTGGGAGAGTGGCAGGTCAACGCAAAAAGGAAGACCCTCAACTACATGGATTGACACAGTGTCTGCAACAGTGAGCTTAAACCTAAAAAAGATCATATGCCTGGCACAGAACCGGGGAGTGTTTCGTTTGTTGTACATGAGGTTGCTCTGAGTTGTACTTGACTCCTGTGCACTTAAAGACGACGACAACAACAACAACATTTAACATAATAAGAACTGTATATGCTTTAAATTAAATGATTGTTTTGAACATTAAATAGAGGCCCTGAAGAACATGGAGAGCAGCAACCTGACTTGTAGAAGGAGATTCAATACTCCAGAGAACTTCCTTCTCTCTGAATGGACATTGAAGTGAAAGCTTAACCCAAATCCCATTTTTTGTACAAAAAAAAAAAAAAAATGCAGGTAATTTGAAAGGGGAAATGTCCTGGGGTACAAGGAAAGTTTGAGAAGGATGAATGAGGGCCTTGGGCAGTCCCCCTGGGCTGGTCAGCCAGAACTGTAAGTTCTAGTGCACAGAGTGACCAGTGATTTGTAGAACAAGATGAAGAGTACAGAAATAGATCCATGCTCATGTAGGATTTTATGGCTAAATGATAAAGATCACATTTCCAATCTAAGGGGCAACAGTTAATTATACAATAAACAGTGAAGAGAGAGTGGATACTTGAAAAACCATGGCTGCCTGCCTGGTAAATCATTGATGGACTAAAAAAGTGTGTGGTAATCCACTCCCAAAGCAATCCTGAAACAATCAGCCATTGAAATACCCTGTGAGGGTCACTGTGAGTCAGATCCAACTCAACAGCACCTAACAACAACAGCATGTTGGAAAATAAAAACAGAAACCAGAGAGAATGCTTCAATCTGTGTGTTGGAGAGATTTTTATTGCTATTGTTTTAGCATAAGGCCAAGATCAAAAAATACAAGGAAAAAGTAATTGATTTGACTGAAGATATCATAAAGGACAGAAAGAAGAAAATCTTTTCAATAGATGAGGTACTAATCCAGAGAGAAATTGCAAAACCCATGAGCAATTAGTCTCTAGAAATAAACACACAAATGCCCAAAGGATGTTTACACAGTACTGAAGTTTAACAATAATAGAGAAGTGCAGATTAGAAGAACTAGAAACCAATTCTCACCTACAAGATCTTCAAGGAAATAATGTTACTTTTTTTGATGAAGATGTGAATAAACAGACAAACCTTGTGATACACCAGTTGTGGAGAGATGAACAATAGCTACTGAAATTTTAAATGTCCTTTCACATGGCAGTTCTACTTATAAAAACTTATCTTTTAAAATACTCAACACAAGCCAGGCGCGGTGGCTCACGCCTGTCATCCCAGCAGCTCAGGACGCGGAGGCAGGAGGATCACAAGTTCGAGACCAGAGGCAGTCTGTGTAACTTAGTGAGACCCTATCTGAAAAAGTAAAAAAATAGGCTGGGGGTGCAACTCAGTGGTCCAGAACTTGCAGAGCATGCAGGCGCGAGGCCCTGGGTTCAACCCTCTCAGTACCACACACACACACACACACACACACACAAGCACACAAAAAAAACCTCAATATGTGACCAGATGCTTTTCAATACATATATATAATGACACACATTGCCCAAGTTTTTAACAGTGAGAATTTTGAGAAATGTTTTGGTTATCTAAAAGAGGTTAGATAAGTGAATTGTACTATTGTCACATATTGGAATTTATGTGTTACTATGAAAAGTGAGGTGGAGGCTACAACATGGATTAAGTCACAGAACATACTTGAACACTTTCATGCTCAGACAAGTTACCTATCTAACAATCACACACACTTCTATACACGATCGTACACTGTGCACTGGAAGTGGTTAGACGCACAGATACACCAATACGCAATCACAAACACACAGCGACTTCACATGAATCCTAACAGTCTGGGAGGACACCCGTGGCACTTCCAACTACGTGGCCATGGGAGTTCTGGATATTTTAACTCTCATTTTTTCCCCTTCAGCATTGCTTGAATTATGCACAAGTAGATATTCCTGTTATCATGGTAAAAATATACAAAGTAGTGTACAAGTACTTAAAATGAAGATGTCAAGGGATCTGACATTTTCATTTCAGTGGGGGCGTGTCGTGGAGTCAAGTTCTTTCAGGATGGAGCTGGGTGGCTGAACCTGGCCTGGTCAGTGTTCCCTGTGAGCGGAACCCCTTGTGCTCCTGTGAAAACTGGTGTCCGTGGATGGAGCTCTAAGGATGTGGCCCTGCAGCTGCTTTGTGGCAGGGTGACCTGTCCAGACGTGACTCATGCAGAACCCTTCTTCCCCTCGCCCCGCTGTCGGCTGAGTTGGATCTTTGATGCTCCTGGTGACCTTCTGATCTATTCCTCTGGGTGAGAATCAAATCTAACGGCAGCCCAGGTAAGCTCTGGCCATCAGCTCTGCGCTTCGCTGAGACCTTTCATGATCAGGGACAAAATAGGCTAAAATGTCCTTTTACAGGCTGAAATGTCAGGAGGGACCAGTTCCTAGAGAAGGACATCATGTTTGGGCCAGTGGCGAAGCAACCTCACGTACGTCAAACCAAACACTCCCCAGTTCTGTGCCAGGCCTATGATCTCTTTTATGTTTAAGCCCACTGTTGCAGACACTGTTAATCCATGTAGTTGAGGGTCTTCTTTTTTTCATTGACCTGGGGTGAGGGGGTGCACACCCTACACCCCAATGACCTGGGAGGCAGAGGATGGCAGGCTGGCAACCAGAGGCAGCCTGCATAAACTTAGTGAGACCCTGGCTCAGAATGAAAAATAAAAATGAGCTGGTGGTGCCGCACTTGCCTAGCATGTGCAAGGTCCTGGGTTCAACTCCAGTATTGAAGAAAAACAGAACAGACTGAAAGGACCGGCCTGCACCAAGGGAAGCGTGAAGGGCCTGTGGGGTGGGACGCAAACCTCCTGTCCTCTCTGGGCCCCCACCCCACTCGTCACCTCCCTCTTCCAGTGCTTGGCTCTGCCTTTTCTCTTCGCTCTTCCGCCCGCCCTCCGCCTTCTTTGTTCTTCCGTCTGTTGCTGTTATCTTCGGCCCCTGCTGGAACTAAGCCCCTGAGAGCCGAGTCGGGCCCTGGATCGGCACCAGCAGGCTCCAAGAGGCCCAGCGCTGCCTGATCGGTATCTGCAGAATAATGGCTGCACATCCTTCTCTGCCGTGGTAAAGTGACCGGTTCCACAGGTTTTCCAGATGGCCGCCCTGTAACTCTGAGAGTTAAGGCAGGACGTTTGGCGGGAGGCTGGTCTGGAGGATAAGGCACCGGGCTGTAAAGATGAGGATCTCACTTGGCCCCCAGCGAGATGGGCTTGGATCTGGAGGCGGGAGGCCCCAAGTAACCCAAACACAGATCAAAGCTTCGCTGCTCTGCGGCTCCCTGCTAAGTTCTTGCCTGGCCTGGACTTAATCAAGTCCAGGGCAGAAACTCTCTGGGCCATAAAAGATATGTTTCAATTTAAAAGTCTTCCTTTTTTTTGTTTCATTCTGAAAGCTTAAACTTACATTAGTCCAACACCTGTCGCTGTGTCTCCTGTACCTTCCGATGCTGCTGCTCTGCCCCCAGCCAGCCTTGAGAAGGAGGTGAAGGCTCCTGGGCGGGGGAGACTGCTCTTGCTCTTCCAGTCCAGGGTCCTTAATCTCGCCCTGCCCTGCCCAGCCCACCACCTTCGGGCCTTCAGATCGTGTGCTGGGCACTCTCTTCAGACCTCCCCCTGCCTGTGCTCTTGTTCTCCCAGAGTCCATTTTGCCAGTGAGAATGTCCTGTCCAGAGGTGAGAGGACCAGGCTCCGTGTGAAAAGTCCTGCTTCCTCAAAGCAGGCTCCGGTGACATTGGTTTTCTGGAGCTTCCTAGGTCTGTTTAATACTTGCCATTTGGTTTATTTTTTATTATTAATTTTGTTGTTTGGTGCCATCAAGTTGGATCTAACTCACATGACTGTATGTACAACAGAACAAAGCACTCCAACGCTGCCACGGACATGATTTTTTTTTTAATTGGACATTTTTAATGTACACCTTACTGTGATTCATTCTGACATGCTTTTCATTGTGGCATTTCCATATATGCATTTTGATGTACATTATTCATATAGGTTCCCCCCCACCCTCCCCATCTAAGTCTTCTCTATCGTTTACTTGGTAATATTTTTCTATATGTCCTTGGGTTCCAGTTCTGTTTAAGGTAGAAACTTTTCCTGTAGTGAACTTTATTATCTTGTCAGAACAATTGCATGCATTTTCTAGACCATTTATATTGACACCATTCTTAGCTTTTTTTTTTTCATTTTATTTTGATCAGACCTTTGAATAGGATTTTTCCTTCTTATAATTTTGATTCAACTCCCACATATGAGTGAGAACATGTGGTGTTTCTCTGAGCTTGTGTTCATTCACTTAAAATAATTTTCTCTAATTCCATCCATTTTGCTGTGAATGACCTTATTTCATTTTTCTTGATTGCTGAGTAGTATTCCATCGTGTATATGTACCATAGTTTTTTTTATCCATTCTTCTGTTGAAGGGCACTTTGGTCGATTCCATATCCTTGCTATTGTGAAAAGTGCTGCACTGAACATGGAGATGCAGGTGTCTTGGTGGTATGATGACCCATCTTCCTTTGGGTAAATTCCCAGTAGTGTTATAGCTGGGTCATATGGTAGCTCTATTTTCAGTTTTTTAAGATATCTCCATATTGATTTCCACAGTGGCTGAACCAATTTACAGCTCCACCAAGAATGTAATAATGTTCCTTTTTTGCCGCAACCTCGCCAGCATTTGTCGTTATTTGTTTTATTGATCTTGGCCATTCTTACTGGTATAAGGTGAAATCTCAAAGTTGTTTTAATTTGCATTTCCCTAATGGCTAGGGATACTGAGCATTTTTTCATGTGTTTCATGGCTTTATGGACCTCTTCATTTGAGAACTGTCTACTCAGTTCCTTTGCCCATTTGTGTATTGGGTTATTTGGGTTTTTTTGGAGTTTTTTTCTTGAGTTCTCTGTAAATTCTAGTAATTAGACCTTTGTCTGATGTATAAAATGCAAAGACTTTTTCCCATTCCGTGGGGGTTTCCTTGACTCTGTTGTTTCTTTTGCTGTGCAGAAGCTTTTTAATTTCATGTGATCCCATGTATCTATTCTTGTTGCAATTTCTTGAGCAATTGGAGTCCTATTAAGGAAATACTTTCCTGTGCCTATATGATGGAGTGTATTGCCTATCTTGCCTTCTATAAGTTTTAAAGTTTCTGGTTTTATGTTGAGATCTTTTATCCATTTTGAGTTAACTCTCGTGTATATTGAGAGATGCAGATCCACTTTCATTTTTCTGCTTGTGGATGACCATGTTTCCCAGCACCATTTGTTGAAGAGGCTGTCCTTTTTCCAGTTTACTTGCTTTGCTCCTTTGTTGAAAATAAGGTGGCTATAGGAGTGTTGAGGTATATCTGGGTCTTCTATTCTGCTCCAGATGTCTTCGGGCCTATGATCTTTTTGTTTGAGCCTGTTGTTGTAGCTACCATGTTTCTTCTCATTTTGAGTTGTGCCACATCAGGAAAAGGAGGCCCCAGGGGCTTTACTCCATTCCCACCCTTAAAGTTGACTCTACTTTGAGGAGGCAACTCTTCCCCAGTTGTCTCTTGAATGCCTTCCAGCCTAGGGGCTCATTTTCCAGCACT
>VMDO01020147.1:0-38156 GCA_007922755.1 Pedetes capensis | reverse complement strand
CAAGCTTAAGGAAGTGAAGAAAAAATTCAAGCCTCGAGTGGCAGTAGTGAAAGATTCTACAGGGAAAATACTAAATGATGCAGGAAACATCAAAAGAAGATGGGAAGAATACACAGAGTCATTATACAAGAAAGAATTGGTAGATGACCAACCATTCCAAGAGGTTGCATACGAAGAGGAACCAATGGTATTGAAGGACAAAGTGGAAGCTGCCTTGAAAGAACTGGTGAATCACAAGGCTCCAGGAATTGATGGGATACCAATAGAGATGTTTCAACAAACGGATGCAGCACTGGAGGTGTTAACATGTTTATGCCAACAGATTTGGAAAACAGCTACTTGGCCAACTGACTGGAAGAGATCCATATTTGGGCCTATTCCCAAAAAAGGGGATCCAACTGAATGTGCAAACTATCGGACACTATCATTAATATCACACACCAGCAAAATTCTACTAAAGATCATTCAGAAGTGACTGCACCAGTATATAGACAGGGAATTACCGGAAAATCAAGCGGGATTCAGAAGAGGGCAGGGAACCAGGGACATCATTGCTGATGTCAGGTGGATATTAGCTGAAAGCAGAGAATATCAGAAAGATGTCTATCTATGTTTTATTGACTATGCAAAGGCATTTGATTGTGTGGATCATAAATTATGGATAACACTTTGGAAAATGAGAATACCAGAACACCTAATTGTGCTCATGAGAAATCTGTACATGAACCAGGAGGCAGTTGTTTGAATAGAACAAGGAAACACTGAGTGGTTTAAAGTTGAGAAAGGTGTGTGTCAGGGCTGTATACATTCACCATATCTCTTCAATTTATACGCTGAGCAAATAATCCGAGAGGAAGGACATGGCATCAAGATTGGAGGAAGACTCATTAACAACCTGCGTTATGCCGATGACACCACTCTGCTTGCTGAAAGTGAGGAGGATTTAAAACATTTACTGATGAAGATCAAAGATCATAGCCTTCAATATGGGTTACGACTAAACATCAACAAAACAAAAATCCTTATGACTGGGTCAGCACGCAACTTCACAATAAATGGAGAAAAGATTGAGGTTGTCCAAGATTTTGCTTTGCTTGGCTCTATAATCAACACCCACGGAAGCAGCAGTCAAGAAATCAGAAGACGCATTGCTCTAGGAAAAGCTGTGGCAAAAGATCTCTTTAGTGTATTGAAAAGCAAAGATGTCACATTGAAGACGAAGGTGCGTCTGACTCATGCCATGGTATCTTCAGTGGCATCATATGGTTGTGAAAGCTGGACATTGAACAAGAGACAGAAGAAGAATTGATGCTTTTGAATTGTGGTGCTGGAGACGTCTATTGAATATACCACGGACTGCCAAAAGAACCAACAAATCTGTCCTAGAAGTACAACCAGAGTGCTCCTTGGAAGCAAGAATGGTCAAACTGCATCTTACATATTTCGGACATGAAGTCAGGAGAGAACAATCCCTGGAGAAGGACATCATGTTTGGGAGAGTGTCAGGTCAACGCAAAAGAGGAAGACCCTCCACCAGACGGATGGACACAGTGTCTGCAACAATGGGCTTAAACATAAATAAGATCGTTTGCCTGGCACAGAATCGGGAAGTGTTTCGATCTGCTGTACATAGGGGTCGCTATGAGTCGAACTCGACTCGACAGCACCTCACAACAACAACAACAACAAGATGGTCCCTCATCTCATCTGTAAGTTTCTGGCCAAGAGAAATTCAAGTGTGTGGATGGCAGCCATTGGTTTATAATTCCACTGGACCCTGCCGTGTCCTCTGGGGAGGGTATGGCCGCTGTGATACTAGAACCCCTAACCCTACAGGGCCCAGGAAACAAAGAGACACCTTGTCAGTCACTGGAGTGTCTGTGAATGTGGCCACTACTCCTTCTACCACTTCTTTGTTTGCAGGTCTGTGTATTCTTCTGATTAGAGATGTGACACTGTGTAAGGGTCTTTACTACAATGTGAATATTGCATTCTGGAAGACTAAGACTTGTTCTCTCAAGGTATTGCTTCTGACTTTGCTCTCCAGCTATTCCTTTAGCAGAAATTCTATCTGTCTGTCTGTCTGTCTGTCTATTTATCTATCTGTATATATATATGGGGCTGGGATTTAGCTCAGTGGGTAGAGCACTGCGCTGCAGTCTCTGAGGCCCCGAGTTCAATTCCCAGCACCACAAAAATGGGAGAAGGGCCTGGCAATCCACTCCCAAGGCAATCCCGAAGCACTCAGCCATTGAAAACCCTATGAGGGTCGCTATGAGTTGGATACCGACTCGACGGCACCTAACAACAACAACAACAATATATGTGTGTGTGTGTGTGTGTGTGTGTGTGTGTGTGTATGTATATTTGTATGTACGTCTACAGCATACCATCCTGGTGTCCAATCCCGTCTGATCTCAGAAGCTAAGCAGGGTTGGGACTGTTTAGTCCTTGGATGGGAGACCACCTGAGAATGCCATCATGTCTTGAAAATCAGTGAAAAATGATTGTACAAAATCTATATTTAAAATTCAGCCAGAACTGCAGATGTAGCTCAGTGGTATAGCATGTGTTTAGCAGGTACAAGGCCCTGAGCTCCATGCCCATCCCCAACACACACACACACACACACACACACACACACACACACACACACCTTTGGGAAGCTAAGGCAGGATGATCACTTGAGGCCAGAGTTCAGGGCCAGGCTGGGCAATGTAGTGAAACCCCATTTCAGAAATAAATAAATAAATAATAAATAAATAAATAAAAATTTGGCCAATATTTGTTGATCCTCTGTTATGGCTTAGGTGCAGTCTTGGGCCCAAGGGATACAGAAATGAGTACGAAGCTCATGTGAAGAGACGCAGAGCCTCATGGCTCCTCCTCACTACTCCATTGTTGTCTTTGTCCCTTCGCCTGTGCCCCTCATTTCAGTCAGACTGCAGCTTCAAATGCCTTTTGAGGACCAAGAGGTGAACTAACTGGGAAAAACAACAACAACAGGGAAGCCCAAGGTGAGGGGAGGCCAGCGTGATGCCATGTGGGCAGCAGCCACTCCTTCCGAGGGAATATGGGACCAGTCTCCACAACCATTCCAGTGACCAGAGCAGAACCCAGCAGAGGACACAATGCCACAGTTCACCGAAAGGTTCTTGGGGCCAATGCAAAGAAGTCTGTTAACAGATAACCTGTCCCCAAAAATGTCCACCTGGAGAGAGGGAAACACTGATCTGGGAAATATCAAGTCAGGGTAAATATCTGTCAGTAGCCAGGGGGGTGGAACTCAGCGATGCCTCCACTGGACACATGCAGAGCCCTGGATAAGAAACCAAGGGATTAAGTGCTGTGTATTCTGGAAGAGTGAGTCAAAGGAAGGCTGGGGGTCTTCAGATCCATCATTGGGAATGTCAGGGTTGCCATTTCTGGGGGTGGTCTTTATCAGGCTGTGCTTTTCTATGAGCCTTTTTTCCTGCTTTGCTGTCGCTGCTTCCCTGAGTGGGAGAGCTGCCCATTAGAACCACTAGCTGGTCTCTGAATGGGCTCAGCACTGACCCCCAGAGATGCCAACATCAGTTCTGCCCTGCTCCACAAGCAGACATCCTCCACATCTTCTGGCCAGCCTTTGGAAGCATCTCTGGAACCCCTCCCCATCCAGGTTACATGTCGTTTCTCCCCCTGATGGTTCCCACGCCACTTTCTACTTCCCCTCGTGAGCGTCTCACATTTCTCTGGTATTCTAATTGTAGCTACATCTTGCTCACCCATGTGTTATAACCAAGTGCTCTGTACCCTTATAAAAGAAAGCGTTTTAAACGCATTCTATGTCTTGTGTTTTGATATTGCCTCTTAAAATCTTATATCTTAATATTGTGTTTTATGTCCTTGCCACAAAGTATGGCCTGTGGACCAGCAGCATCAGTATTACTGGAAAAGTGTTTAAATCTAGAATGTCAGCCAGGCATGGTGGCACATGCCTGTAAGCCCAGTGACTCAGGAGGCACAGGCAGGAGGATCGCAAGTTTGAGTCCAGAGGCAGCCTGCATAATTTAGCAAGACTCTGTCTCAAGACGAAACATTAAAAAAGGCAGGGGTTACTGTTCAGTGGTAGAGCACTTGTAAAGAATGCATGAGGCTCCGAGTTGAGCCCCCTAGTACAATCAATCAATCAGATAAATCCAAAATGCTAGCCTCTCTCCACTGACTCGGAATTTACATTTTAGTAAGTTCCTCAGGTGACTCACGTACATAGTAAGGTCCAAGGGGCACTGGTCTACATACTTCCCAGTGCAAAGCTCTCACAATGTAGTAGTAGAAAGTCTAGCCCTTGACATGTTTGTCATTTTCTGGTATGATTAGACTATAAACCTCAGTGCAGGGACTGTGTCTGCCTTCACCATTACTACGTCCTTAGTGCTTAATTCCACGTTGAGCACACGGTGGGTCTTCAATAAAAATGGGTAAAATATGTGAATTAATAATGGCAGAAGATGGATAAATTTTTATTATGGGAACAAGAGAACAGGTGATTGAAATGACCTTTGTGGAGTTTGCCTACATGTAAGTTATCCTTTCCTGTCCCCTTCCCTTTCCCCTGTTCTTTCCCTCTCCTTCTTTTTGAGACAGGGTCTCGCTATGTAGCCCAGGCTGGCCTGGAACTTGTGAGCCTCCTGCCTCAGCCTCCCACATGCTGAGATTACAGGCATTCATCACCACACCCTGCCTAATTATACTTTTAAATGCATCAGCTTAAATAGGTACTGATAATGTTCTTAAATTGTTCTTAATTCAGACTCAGTGCTAATGTTTTTTTTCTGATATGTTAAAATCAATGCCAAATCTATGCTTAAAGTTAACAGGCCAAAATTAATATTCTTTTTTCCCCCAAGAAAAGTCCAAATGGCATCTAGCTCCTTCAGTTTAAAGCAATGTCTTCAAGAATGTAATAGACAACAAAAATGAATTTTCTGTTTATTTCTATTTCTCAAAATAACTAAGCCATAGGGTGTTGAAAGGAAACGTCCCCACATGTGAGTAGCCTAACCACCTGGCAGAGAGGGGTCATGTGGGTTTCTTTAAAGGCTTGGACTTGACCAATTTTAATTTCATCTCCTAAAGTTTCTCTTCCAATCCATGTTTATTTGCCAAACGTGTTATGCATGGAATCCTGACATGCGTCCCTCTAATTTTGCATTTGGAAAACAAACACTTTTGCTTGTCTTTGCTTACACAGTGTCTTCATAGCCACCGGAACTCTTCCTCGGTAACACACCCACCACCTTGACCTTACAGGCCAAAGAATGTCTGACACAGAACTTTCCTTATTCCAGGCTCTCCAGAGGGAATGCTCAGCTTCAGCACTTCTTAAAGCTAAATATCATGAGCAAATCAGTGGGAGTGACACATTTTACAAACGTCAGGACTTGGAGCCCTTCAGCAGCATTCACTGCCCTCTGCTCCCCTCTTCACCCTCTTTCTTCTAGCCACACCCAGGTGTCACTGTTCTCAAGACACTCTTCTGTTTAATGTCTCCACTTGGGGTGGGGACATGGTGTTATTTTTGCCAGGATCACTGAGAGCAGGAATGGAGAGAGAAGATGGCCTTTAGACAAAATCCGTTTCACTTCCTCATTCTGTGATTTTTGCACATGCTAATTAATTTTCTGTTAATTGATTAGAAAAGTAAGAGCAGGTGGGCATGGTAGTGCATGCCTGTTATCCCGGCACTGCACAAGCCAAGCAGAAGTCTTGCCTGACTTCAAGGCCATCCTGGGCTACATAGTGTGACCCTGTCTCAAAAAAAAAAAAAAAAAAAAAGGAAGGGCAATAGTTAATGTTTAGAATCGCTATGTAGATTAAGGGGAGTAATAATAATAGTCAGCAGTTAATGAGCACGTATTATGTTTCATTATTGTACTGAGTACTGATATTATCTGAGTTAATTTTTATATCAACAAGATTCCTACCCTTTTATTTCTTATATCAACAAGATCTCCTTTATGAATTGTAAAAAGATGAGTTTTTTACATATACCTGTGTTCTAAAGTGTTCCTCAAAAACTAGGAAATTATATTTTTCTTGATCTTCAAGTCACAGAATCACAATGCCTGACAAGAAGAAAGGCTGAATGTATGATGATTTAACGGATGGATAGTATGACACTGTTGACATTTTAGCTGTTGCTGCACTGTCACCAAATCTCAAGTGTTCATCTAGTTCCAACACTTCCCTTGCAGAGTTATTTTAAAGATTACCACCAAAAGACAAAGAGAAAATGTAAATGCATACTGCCAAGTGAAGGAAGCCAGTCTGAAAAGGCTGCACACTGTATGATTTCAACTATATGATCCTAGAAAAGGCAAATTATGGAGACAAGAAAAAGATCAGTGGTTTACTGGGGTGGAGAGCAAGTGCAGGAAGATAAGAAAGTGGAATACAGAGAACTTTAAGATAATGAAACTATCCTACATGATACAAATGTAACTATCTGTCAAAACCCATAGAATTTACAACACAAAACATGAATCCTAGAGTAACCCTTGGACTTTAGCTATAATTATGTAGCAGTACTGCCTCATCAGTTACAATAAATTTACCACAACTATGCAAGATAATGAGGGAAACTATGGAGGGCAGGGGAGGGAGTATATGGGGATTCTGTTCAACCTTCCTGCCTACCTAAAGCTGTTCTTAAAGATAGTCTTTGGGAGAAGGACCTGGCAACGCCCTCCCAAAAATCAATCCGCCATTGAAAACCCTATGAACAGCAGAGAAGCACTGACAATAGTGTTTCCCCTGTTGTACAGAGGGTCGCTATGAGTAGGATACCGACTCGATAGCACCTAACAACAACAACAAAGATAGTCTATTAATTATTTTTAAAATAAAAACCAAATGAATGTAATAGTTTTCAATATATCAGAGGCTTTATAGGAATTGAACTCATAAGCATCTATTTAGTGCCTACTTTGCGATATGCCCTGGAATTGTGTAAATAGAAGACCTCATCCCTACCTTCAAAGGATTTAAGTCTTAGGTAGGATGCAGAGAGATACAGAGGCCATTGTCAACGCCACGTAGTACACACAGATGTGCTCAGAGGGAGCACATCTTACCCAGTCTCAGAGGTGCCACCGTGAGGAGCAGAGACGTCCAGATGGGGAAGGGTACGCTGGAACTGAGTCTTGAAAATAAGCAAGCATTAACGAGACAAAGAAGACAGGAGTGCAGAAGAGGAGACTTCCAGGCATGACCAAAATAGTGGGTTAGGAACACAGTGTCTAGCAACTTAAGAGTGACTGAATATTGCTATAGACAGGAGGAAAACGCTGAGGCTGGTGACAGATATGTGCAGAGGTGGAAGTCATCAAGAATCTCCCTGCAGGGCTAGGAGTGAAGCTCACTGGTCAGAGCACCTGCCTAGCATGTGCAAGGCCCTGGGTTTGATCCTTGGCACTGGGGAAAAAAGGATCTATGGAAGTGTTTCAGGCAATGGAGTGACCTGGTGGTTAGGAGGAACAACAAGAAGGGCCAATATTGTGGATTCTGCTCCCCTCCTTATCAGACCCTTAGTCTTTGGGCAGAACTGCTGCCATCACTTAGGTGGTTTGTTTTCCTGGAAAGTATCTGGGTGCTGGCCATAAGGGATAATTTGGAAATGGAGATTTTTGGCAGCCAAATGGAGATGAGATGGGGTGGGCAATGAAGGCGTACAGGATGGGTACTTTCTCAGCTTGCAGTCCAGAGAGGCTGCTTTTCCACAACATTGGTTCTTTCCACCTCACTGTGTTACTTATTGGCTCAGCCCTCAGCACACCATCTCTAAAATCAGGAGAGGACACAGTTGAAATATTCAAATACCATTATTTAATATTTATTCTCAAATGTCTTATCAACCACTACATGTGGTGTTTGAGTCAGCTTTCTGCTGCTGTGAGAAAATACCTGAGACAATCATCTTAAAAGGAGGAGAGGGTTATATGCTTTGTGGTTTCAGAGCCTTCAAGTCCATGATCATTTGGCCTCCTTGCTTTGGGCTATGGTGCCACAGGACATCATGGCGGGGGGTGGTGGTGAAAAAACTTCTTCACTGCATGGTGGCCAGGATGCAAAGAGAGAGAGAGAGAGAAAGGGGCTGGGGTCCCACTATCCCTTTGGAAGGCATGCCATCAGTGACCTAATTCCTCCCACTAGTCCCCACCTCCTACAGGTTCCACCATCTCCCAACAGGGAGACAAAGCCTTCAAAATGAGGTGGGACAAAGCCTTCAACCCATGGCTTTTGGAGGGAGGACATTCAAGATCCAAACCATAAGCTGTTTGTAGTGACATACACTAGTAATCCCAGCAACTCAGGAAACCAAGGCAGCAGGATTTTGAGTTTGAGGCCACCGACCCAGGTGGAATGTGTACGTGTGTGTGTGCATGCGTGTGTGTGTGTGTGTGTGTGTGTGTGCGCGCGTTTCTGGGGATCAAACCCAGGCCCTTGCTACATACTAAGCACACACTCTACCACTGAGCTACACCTCAGACCCCTGCCACAGTATTTTAGGGCTCAATTTACCAGTCTATCTCCCACACCATATTGGAAGATAAGCAGCAAGTTCTTGACATTTTTATGTTTTCGATACTTCTGCACAGCACCTGGCACTCAGCAGATGCTCAGTCCATACTTAAGTGACAAGAGAAGTGAATGTCTGAATAGATAAATGAAGGTTTACATAACTGAATCAATGAAAGGGCACCTGAAAAAATTAATATGAACAGCCAGGTGTGGTGGCACTTGCCTGTAATCATAGTGACTCAGGAGGCAGAGGCAGGAGGATTGCAAGTTTGAGACCAGACACAGCCTGTGCAATTTAGCAAGACCCTGTCTCAATATAAAAAATGAAAAAGGAGCTGGAGGTGCAGTTCAGTGGCAGAGCACTTGCAAAATATGTGTAAGGCCCTGTGTGCAACCCACCAGTACTGGAGAAAATATTAACATGAGCAAAGAGTTCAGGTCAATACTGTACCCATGGAACAAGGATAAGAATGACTTGCACCAAGCATGTCTGGAAAGAGCCTCCCTGTCCCGCCCCCCAAAAAAAGTGTAATACAGCTAGAAAATGCCAAGAAACATTCCTGTTCTTTCATTCATTCTGTCTCCAAATTAGCTGCAAACTCCTTTAGATAGTAGATGTCGTAAAGGGATGGTCTCTACTCTTAGGGAGCACACCATTTCGGAAGAGGGCAGAGCCTCCCCATCATTGTTGGGTGCCTTTGAGTCAGGTCCAACTCATAGAGACCCTATGTACAACAGAACAAAACACTACCCAACACTGTACCATGCACAGGAGCATTTTATGTTTGAGCCCAATGTTGCAGTCACTATGTTTCTTCTCCTTTTGCGTTGTGCCACGTCAGCAATAGGAGTTCCTGGGGCTTTACTTCATTCCTGTCATTGAGGCTGGCTCTTCCCCAGTCATTTCTTGAATGTCCTCCAGCCTGAAGGGCTCATTTTCCAGCATTACGTGACAGTACTTCTCTCCTATTCATAGGGTTCTTCAATGGCTAATTATTTCAGAAGTGGGCTGTCAGGTCCTTGTTCCCAGCCTTAATCTGGACACTCAGCTGAAGCCTGTCCACCACGAGGGGCCCTGCTGGTATCTGACAGACATTGCTTTAAGCACCACAGCAACACCCAGGCCTCCACAGCACAAGCCCAGATGCCCTCCCTAGAGATATTTAAAAAGGCAGATGGTGGCCTGGGTGGGCAGAGACACACAACCAAGGAGGCCTGGAAGTGAACAGAGGATCAAGCAGACACACCGTCGAAGGAGTCACTCTGGTTGTGCCAACAGAAAAGCATTAGGGCTGGCCTTGAGGGCGGGCCTTGGAGAAGAGGGCCTGGCATGGGTGAGGAAGCAGAGGAGGAACTGTGCGAGGCTGGGGGTGGGGGCAGCGGAGACCTGCTCCTTGTGTCTCAAGTGAGTCAGGACATGGGGCGAGGTAGAAGGTGAAGGTGAAGGGAGAGGCCTTCTGGTGAGATGGCGCAGGTGTTTGGCTGGTCGAATTCCATTCCAGAGGAGGAGGGCGGCTTGTGATAGCTTGCTGGGGCCTTGGGTGGGGCTAATTACCATGGGCTCCACTCCCATCAGCCTGCCCTGGATGAAAAAGGCAAGGTAAACCTTTTTGTCAAGCTTACCTGAGCTTTTGAAATTCTTAGTCTATAATTAAGAGTTAAATGCTGAGATAGTTCCTGAGGTTTTCACATCGGAATGCGTTCTTCTCACATCGCCCTTTTATGGCCCGTATACTGTCATTAACGTTGCTTAGTGCGCTAAGACAGACCTCAGCTGAGACAGATAACCACAGGCTAGGAACTGGGGAGGCTCTCCCTGCTGCCAGCTACAACATCCTTCATCATGGGGTCACCAAGCCTCTAGCAAGCAATGGTGGAAGCTTTCGTTTGGGTCATCAGTGCCTGACACTTATTAACTCAGTTACCATCAGCCCATGTACAGCTGTATTCAACTGGGGGGAAATATTTAATTTTCTATCACTTCAGAACAGAATCCACGTATATTTCAGGATTCCATCTGGTTGTAAGTGACAGCCCATGCCAACTTATTCTCAGTATTGTTAGGTGCCAGCGAGACCTGTCCAACTTATAGCAACCATATGTACAATAGAATGAAACACTCCCTGACTCTGTACCAGACACACAATCTGTTTTACGTTTAAGCCCATTGTTGCAGTCACTGTGTCAATCCATTTAGTTAAGGGTCTTCCTTTTTTCATTGACCTGCCACTCTCCCAAACATGATGTCCTTCTCCAGGGATTGGTCCCTCCTGATGACATGTCCAAAATATTTAAGACACAGTCTAGCCATCTTTGCTTCCAGGGAGCACCCTGATTGCACTTCTAGGACAGATGTGTTGGTTCTTTTGGCAGTCCATGGTATATTCAGTATTCTTCTACTGTGGGGGGCTTGCTTGTTGTTCTCAGCCTTACGTTTGCTAAATGGATATTGGGTAGCTCAAAGAACTGACAGGAAAACCAGAACTAAGGAGTGCTGGGTGCCTGGGAATTGAAACGGGGATCATGGCTGCCCAGACTCTCCAGTTATCCTTCCCTCCATCCCCCTGCTGAAGAGGAATGTAACTTCCTTTTTTTTCCCCCAGTTTTCAAAGATTATTTCAAGGAATGTAACTTCCGACAACTGCAAATTCACATTCTTCCTGCATCATGACCCAAGAGGCAAGAACAAGCTTCCTCCCTCCAGCTCCTGTAGAAAATCCTGGAAACAGCCTTGAAATGGCTTGGCTTGGGTTGTGTGCACATCCTGGGCCTGACACTCAAATGGGGTGGCTGGTGGTGAAGGGGACAGAGCACCATGAGTGACTGAGTGTGGTGATTGGCCCTTCCCCATGGTCAGAGGCCATGGGACTCTAGCCAGTAGTAGGACAGAGAGGAGGGCAGACAAAGGCAACAGCTATTACTCAAAAGTGAAAAGGCTCGGATGCTGAGGATTTCCTGATTAAAGCTCCAAAGGCTTATGCTTGTGATTGGGTTCCAGGCCACCAAGTACGAATTAACTCCATTCCTACACTTCAGTGTATCTTGACTACGTCTTAATTCCTTCTGGGTCACTGACACATCATCCAAGTCCTTCAGATTGTTTAATTTAAAAGGCATGCCTTTTCATCTCCAATCTCTGTTTATTTTGAAAGACATCTCTGTGTTAACTTCCTTAGCTCAGAAATGAAATTCTCAATGCTGAAAAGCCAAGGGTATGCTTCAAATGAGTTTAAAGACACAATAGCTTTTGTGGTTGTTTTGTTTTTTGTTTTATTTTGTTTTCTTCTTTCCTGAAAACCAGGTGGTGTCTTGTTCATGACTCACCAACTGCTCACCTGTAGTGGCCCCTCAAGTGCCTGAACCTGGAGTGACAGTGTTGGTGTCACCCCTGCTGGGTCAGAGCTGAAGAGGGGAGGGTGCGTGTGGGGGTCTCTGGTCTCTCACAAAATAGCCACTCCTTTTTATACTGGGGATTGAACTCAGGGCCTTGCATGTGCCAGGCAAGTGCTCTACCATCAAGCTTCACCCCATGCCTGCAATTGTTCATTCCTAAGCATCTAATGCCATTTGGATCCTATTGTGGGTTGAATTGTGTCCCCTCAAATTTGTATGTTGCAATCCTGACTTCTAGTACCTCAAAATGTGACTTATTTAGAGAATCTTCATAGAAGTAATAAAACTAAAATAAGGTCTTCAGGATGGGTCCTAATCCAGTGTGACCGGTGCTTTGTAAAAAAAAAAAAAAAAAGAAAGAAAGAAAGAAAGAAAGAAAGAAAGAAATTCAGAGAGAGACACACAGACAGGGAGATGCCTTGTGACAGTGAAGGCAGAGTTTTATAAGCCATGAAATGCTAATGATTGCCAGCAACCTACCAGAGATTGGGGGAGAGGCCTGGCACAGATTCCCCTCTACAGCCCCAGAAAGAACCAGCCCTGCCCACACCTTGATCTCAAACGCCCAGCCTCCCAGCCTCCAGAGCTTAGACAACACATTTCTGTTGTTTAAGTCACACCATTTGTGGTTCATTGTTATGGCAGCCTAACAAACTCACAGAGAGCTCTTATGACAATAGTGTAAACGTAACTGCCACCCTGGGGTTAGAGGGCACAGGGTTTCCCCTGCTCAGCCTCCTCCCTCCTAGACCTGCACTGTGCACCTGCCTCTCTCTGGCTGGTTTTGAGCCATGTGTCTTCACTGCATCCCTAACCTTGTTCCCCTTCTATTGGGTCTTGTGATCCTTCTGTCAGCCTCCCTACCTTGTGATCCTCCCCAGCCTCAGTGGCCTCTGTTCTGGATTCTCTCCTATTGCCAAACTCAGCAATGATGCGCCCTGAGTCACCTCCTCATAGATCACAATTGGATTCAGAAATTATCCTGTTCCTGGTATGGACTGAACCCAGGTGTCTTTATTTTTTTTGAGATGAGATCTCAAACTCCTGGGCTCAACTCATCCTCTTGCCTCAGACTCCTAAGAATTGAGACTAAAGATGCATGGAATCATGCCTAACTACTAGGCGTCTCAACGCACTTCCAGAAAGCATTCTGAGGAAGTGGTCCTTTGAAAGAGCAGTGATGGGGTGACACTTCAAGGTGGAGTGGGAAAAAGTGAACCCTAAGTGAGACAGGCCTTTGTGCACCACCCATGATCACTTCTCTTCCATGCAACAGAACCACTGTGTGGCCACCAAAGAAATCCCTCTGGTGATTTTCAACAGTTTGTTTCTTCTCCTAGCTTTGGTACTCTTATTATGGTTGTTGTTGTTGTTAGGTGCTGTTGAGTGGGATCTGACTCACAACGACCCTGTCAACAGAATGAAACACTCCCTGACACTGTGTCATTCTCAAAATCTTTTTCTGTTTGACCCCATTGCTGAAGACACTACATTTCTTCTCATGTTGAGTCATGCCACATCAGCAAAAGGAGGTCCCAGGATTTTAGTCCATTCTCATCATTAAGGTCCACTCTACTTTGAGGAGGCAACGCTTCCCTAGTTGTTTCTTAAATGCCTTCTAAGCTGGGGGCTTCATTTTCTGGCACCATATCTGACAATGTTTCTTTGCTATTTGTAGGGTTTTCAATGGCTAATTGTTTCAGGGGTGGGCTACTAGGTCCTTTGACCTAGTATGCTTATTCTAGAAGCTAAGCTGAAACCTGTCCATCATGGGTGGCCCTGCTAGTATCTGAAATACTGGTGACATGGTTTTCAGTATCACAGCAACATACAAACCCCCACAGTATGATAAACTGACAGGGAAGTGGGAAGAGAGGGAAAAAAAGGTTAAAACATAGGATTTATGGTCAGAAAGATCTGGTTTCTAGAGGTAGCTCTGACATGTTCTGGTTGTGTGACCTGGCAGAAGTCCCTTAACTTCTCTGTACTACTTCTTCTAAAATAAGAGTAATATAGTTTATATCTCAAAGGGTTGTTATAAGAATCAAATAAGATAGAAAGAATTGCTCAAATTTACTGAAAACTAACATTTATACCCAAGATGTTATGCTGCATAAATGACTTCATTTGAAATGCTTTTAAGCAGGTATGGCATGGTCTGAAAATATAGTAAAAAACTTCCAGTAAGGCAAGTAGGAGAAGTAGGGAAGCTATGGAAGTATCTTCTTTTCTTATTCAGATATCTTGAGTAAAAGCTTAGTACTGTATACCAGATATACTTGAAGAACAACAAATTTCAGGGTCCATTCAAGTTTTTAATACTCTATGCTTTATTCTATATTTCTTGAAATGAAATCACTTTCTGTTGGAAATATTTTGGTTCTAATGAATCTTTATATGGCTATACTTTTTAGTGGATTATGCTTGTGTCTATATAGTTGACCGAGACTTTAATTCAAATAATTCATTCATAATTACTCTTTATCAGTGGATCTTAACCAGGGACAATTTCTCCCTCCAGGAGACATTTGGCAATGCCTGGAGACAGTTTTGGTTATCATGACAGGATGGCCCCTCACAACTAAGAATTATCCATCCTCAAATATTAAGAATGCTGAGGTTGAGAATCCCTGCACAGCACCCCCCCACCTTCTTTCTGTCTTATGATGGACATGCAAAAGTGCAGTCATCAAAGCAATAGAGTGAAAGCAAGCTACGTGTTAAACAGGGAGGTGGTAACAAGGGACATTTCAAGGAAAGTGCTGACGGAGAGGGAGTGGGGAGGTGAACTGTGTCTCTGAAGGCTCCTAGTGGGGAGGCTGGGCCTGATCAGGATGTCAGGTTTCTGAACAAGTCAGCCAACTTTCCAACCCATCTGCCAAGAACGCAGCCCAGTTCTGCCCCAGCCGAGTGACCCATCTGTGAGCCCTGGCTACTAGAGACAAAAGTGCTGCTATCTCTTCGTAGAACTGGGCACAACTGCGGAGTAATGCACACTAGCATTCTTGTTGGGAGTTGGCAAGGTCACAATTAGCGCGATTGTTTCAGAAAGTGTGCGAGTGCACTATTGCTTCATGTTATTAATGTCTGCAGTGTGCTCGAAATAAAAGGCTGGCTGGGGGAGGGGGTCCATAAGTTTTAATTATTCAAATACATGCAGAATTTTACAGCCTTAAAGACTGTATTTTGGAGGCTCCTTCCTGCCTCAACACAATGTGTTTGATTCTACCGAGTACTCAGAATAACTCTCTTGCATTGCGTTGTGAATTTAAGAGAGATCCATTAATTCTTTTGGGCTACCAGGTGATCATTTGGTCATTCGTGTTACTGGAAGAAGGAAAAAAGATCAGAAATGACAAAAGTCTGGACTGGTAAAGGTCCCTTGGTCTACCTACCCCTGTTTTTTTTTTTTTTTTTTTTTTTTTTTTTTTTTTTTTTTTTTTTTTTTTTTTTTTTTTTTTTTTTTTTTTTTTTTTTTATGCTTCAGCAGCTCAAAGGCAGCCTTTCATCCTAAGTTGCATATTTTACTCAATCATGTTTATCAACTGCTGCTATTGTTGCTTTTCCCTCCCATTTCGTTTTTAGCTAAGATAAATACTTGGAGTTCTATCAGGCTTGTATCAAAAGACACTCACTCAGTTACAAGTTCTCATGTCTCCAAATAAAGATATGAATAAGGAGTCTGGGGGTGTAGCTCAGTGGTAGAGCATGCAAGAGGCTTTGAATTCAAACTCCAGCACCACCACCACCAACACCAAAAAAGGCAGCCTACCAAGATGCTATTTTGTGTTGGGCTTAGAGGTCAAGGAGTGATTCAAATTAGAATGCTGCTCACTTTTATGTGCACCAATCAACCAATATTTAATGAATGATGAATGGTCACTGTTACTAGTGATCACTGGTATTAGATGCTATGAAACATAAATGCATGCTATGGGTCTATAAACATAAAAGTAAATATAAATATTATAAATGGAAAGGAAACCTCAGATGTTTTTGCTTCAGTGAATCATGGACAGTATTTGTGGAGAAAGGGTGTTTGGTAAGAGGTAAATCAAAAGACTGTTTCTAAGGCAGGTGGTTAATAACTTTCAGGCTTCAATGGTATCATAATCTAGTTGTTGTTAGATGCCACTGAGTCAGGTCCAGCTCATATCAACCTTCATAGGGTTATCAATGGCTGATAATCTAGTTAGGGAGAAAAATTGCATTCATAGTAGTGAATTAATGAGTGTCAAATAGTTTGGTCTCAATTATCAGTGTAGTGTTAGTTTATAAAAAGAAAAACCATACTGAGTTGAATAACTGGTTCACTTTGAAGTAGTGAGAAATAAGACAGTGTGAATAATTTATATTATGGAAAACTAGTCAGGCTGAGAAGCCTCAGATCCCTCACACAAGCACACTGAAGCAACTCCCTTGAGTAAGGGAGTGACAGCCAATTGAGGGCCATAATATGTGCTGGGAACTTTGCCACTTGCTGGGGACATCAAGATGATCAGTGCATGGTTTTTGCTCTTATGGAGTTCACAAAGAGGCATTTTAGGAAAACAATCTGGCTGCAGTTCACAGATGAGCCAGGATGGGCAGAGTGTGGAGCTGAAGAGAACCACTCTGAGGATGGGCAGGGAGAGCATGAGGATCTGGGCTCCTGTGGAGGTCTTGGGAGAACAGCTGAGAGTGAGCCAGAAAGGCTCCCAAGCGATGGGAGCCTGAAGAAAGGGGAAGCGAGGGAAGCAGTAAAGAGGTCATAATGAGACCCTTTAAATTGTACATTGAAAATTACTAATAAGCCGGGCGTGGTGGACCATGCCTGTAATCCCAGCAACTCAAGAGGCTGAGGCTGGGGGATCACAGGTTTGAGGCCAGAGGCAGCGGCATAACTTAGCAAGACCCTCTTTCAGGATAAAAAAAAAAAAAAAAAGCCTGGAGGAGCAGCCCAGTGGTGGAGCACTTGCAAAGTATGTGTGAAGCCCTGGGCTTAACACCCAAGTACTGCAATAAATAAATAAATAAATACTAATAAAAAAAGGAAAAGAAAAAGAGGGAGCCACAGTGGTGCCACCAACTGAAATGCACGTGCAGAGGCAGCCAATTGCTACAGAGGAGATGACGAATTTTTAGAAGATAGTGAAAGTGATATTGTGGCAAGACATTCACATTGAAATCAATACCAGGAAGGTGGATCTACGCAGTGATACAGCGTAGAGGAGAAGGGGGGGATTCAACTGGAGCTGCAAACAGACTGAAATCAGAGCCTCAGGGCCCCTTGTTCCCCACAGTGAGGAGCTGCGAGGGGAGGGGAAAGCTGTCCAGAGTAGTTGAAAAGGTCAAGAAGAAGTAGGAAGATGTATCACTGAGTCTAAGGGAGGAAAGAATTTCAAGGAGTGGGCTGTCAGTGTGGTTAAATGCCACAGAGAGGCTGAAGAGAATGAAAACCATGATAAAGCCATTCATTGTATAAAACTGCGCTCTGTATCTATCCAGCCTGTAGTTTTTTTTTTGTTTCAAAATCAAATTAAAAATATAAGATATTAATAAGCCCTGAAATAAAATATATGCAAATGAACATAGAAGATTCAGTGATTTGCTGGGCTAAGATAACAGTACGGTATGCTCATATATGCCTGCAGCCATACCATCCTAGCATCCAATCCCACCTGATCTCAGAAGCTAAGCAAGGTCAGTCTGGTTAGTCTTTACATGGGAGGCCACATGGAAATACCAGGAGCTGCAGGCTAGGGAGAAGGACCAGGCAATCCACTCCTGAGACAATCCACCACTGAAAACCCTATGAATAGCAGAGAAGCACTGGCACAGCATGGCACAGTGTTGGGGAGTGTTTCATCTGTTGTGCACAGGATTGCTATGAGTTGGACTCAACTCAATACCATCACCACATTCATTTTCAAAGCATCTTTGAACACATTATTTCAAGTGATCTTTATAACATTCCTGGGATGATTACAGCCTAAAAGAAACCACATTTTTCTGTTTTTATCATTTACTTGCTCAATTACAGTTTGCATTTATACAACTATTGATACTGACAATAAATATCCAGAAACTTTGAGAGAAAATGAAAGATGATGAGGAGATACTTTAGTAATAATACCCAGCATTTATATAGCATAAAATGATTTCACATAAGTTATTTCATTTTATCTCTGATAGCTCTGTGAAATGTCTCATTATCCCCATTCTGTGTGGGCAGCTTTAAAGAACCCATGCCAAAGATAAATGCATTCTATGGGATTAATGAAGGAAATTTTATCATAGAAAAAGAACAGAAAAGGTCAAAACATGAGGACGTATCAATTAATCAGCCCCCTTTCTGTAAGCAGACAGAATATAAAGCTTCTTATTTCATTTGAAAATCTCATAAATTATGTTTGTTAGTATGTTAGGAAATTTTCAGCTGCAAATCACAGAACCCACCTCAAACTCAGAAAAAAAAAATGGCAGGAGGATGGATTGGCTCAAAAATGGAAAAGTCTAAGGGTAGAAGTGCAGTCTAAAAGTTCAGATGCCATTGACTCCAGGGGCAATGCTAGCTGAAGAAGAGCAAATCCAGAACTTAGATGCGCTGTTTGTGCCATTGGGGATGGGGGTAGCGAAGCAAGGATGAGACTCAGCCCCTACCTTAATTGCAAGGATTGGATAGGGAAAGGGCAGTTTTCCAGAAGGAAATCAAGGTGCTGCTAGGAGAAGAAAGAGATGCTAGGCAGACAGAAGTAGCAGATCTCCAAAATCCCTCCTATCGTCAAATAGCATTTCACCAGCTTGCCTGAAATTCTCACCATTACAACTACTTCGGTAAGACTTTGAGCCTCAGAAGCTTTCTACAATGATGCAGCTACTCTGAGGCAAAAGTCCTCAACGCTGGCTGTACATTAGAATCACCTGGGCAGTCACAAATTGCATTTAAAAATATGGATGAGCCAGGCAAGGTGGCGCAGGCCTGTATCCCAGCAACTCAGGAGGCCAAGGCAGGAGGATTTTGAGTTCAAGGCCAGAGGCAGCCTGTGCAACTTAGTGAGACCCTGTCTCAAGATAAAAAAAAATTGAAAAAAGGGGGCCGGCAGGTGTGGCGGCACACGCCTGTAATCCCAGTGATTCAGGAGGCGGAAGCAGGAGGATTGCATGTTCTAGGCCCTAGGCACCCTGTGTGATTTGGCGAGACCCTGTCTCAAACTAAAAAGTGAAAAGTGGGCTTAGGGTGCAGCTCAGTGGTAGAGTGCTTGCAAAGCACGTGCAAGGCCAAGGGTTCACCCCGCCCCCCAGTACCACAAAAAAGTGGGAGGTGCTTGGGGAGCAGCTCAGTGCACTCAGCACTTGCAAAGTATGAGTGAGGCCCTGAGGTCAGCCCCCAGGGTAGCAAGGAAAAAAAGGAGTGAGTGACTGAGCCTACCCTCTCAAGTGAAGTCCGACATTGGACAACACCCCAAACTGTCCACACAAGCGGTTTAAAAGAAACAATATGCTGTACAAAGTTAGCAGAAGCTAGTTCCTCATCCCACACCTCCCTTTCATTCAGAGGCTCAGGCCTATAAAAAAGTGTTTATTACAGACCAACATTCTCAAACATTCTAACATTTGGAGCTTGTATATTTTCTATTTATGAGTTGAAGAAAAATATCATAGTTTTAAATTGGATTTTTAAAGTCAAGAAACGACGCCACGCTGCTTCCCTCAAGCTGCTGGGCTGCAGTGCCACCTCCGGCCACAGGGGCGCAGTGCAGCTCAGCCGACGTGGGATGGGAGCCGTCTGACCCTCGGTCCAGGGGCGGCCTTCTGCGGGACCGCCTCCAAGGCAATAAAAACTGCTCTCCTTGACCAGGTGGATCGTTTAAAACCCACTTCTTCCCCGTCACGCTTCCTTCCTCTCTATCATCTACTCCCTTCTCCCCAAATTCTGTCATAATTTGTGGCTCAGAAAAATGTTTGTAAAATGACATTTCCTACAGGGTTACATGCGCCCCCACATCCCAGTACATGGTGGGTTTACCTTGTAAAGAATAGGAACCAGCTGAAATGACCAAGGGCTGACAAAGTGACTGGTGGAATGTTCATACAAAGAAATGCAATGCAGCCATTAAAGCAATCTGTTCTAGACATTACTTAAAGGTAGGGGAAATTACAGTAAAAAAAAAAAAAAAAATTAAGTGAAAAAAAGCAAGTTTGGCTCACACTTGTCATCCCTCCACACTGGAGGCTAAGGCAGGAGGATCACAGGTTGGAGGTCAGCCTGGGCTACACAGTGAGTTCAGGCCAGCTTGAGCTGCATAGGGAGACCCTGTCTCACCTATATCATCCCATGTCCCCCGACCCCCTCAAAAGAAAAAAAAAAAAAAAGATCCAGCCAATATATAGTGATACTCTAGTTTTATTAAAGCATACAGGATACATATTTACATAAAATCTCTACATGGTAGAATTACTGTTTTTATTTTCTTCTTTATAGTGTTTTATAATTTTGAAAAATAATAAATATGAATATGTTTATACTTAGAAGAAGATTAATGAAAGAAATACCAATAAAAGCTGGGCCTGGTGACTCGTGCCTGTAATCCCAGCAACTCAAGAGGTGGAGGTAGGAGGATCGTGGGTTTGAGGCCAGAGGCAGCCTCTTTAATTTAGCAAGAACTGTCGCAGGATAAAAAATTAAGAATGGTCTGAGGGTGCAGTCCAGTGGTAAAGCACTTGCAAAGTATGTGCTAGTTGCTAATTCAAGCCCCAAGTACTACTAAAAATAAATAAATAAATAAATAAATAAATATTAAAACAAATAACCATCCATTCTACCATATGAAAAGGATGACCGATTTGACCAGTTAGGTAAGGCTGTTGGTTCACTGGACAGATTCCATGTGTGCTTATTGGTGGGATCTTCCCCAACATAGATTGGGAATTGAGAAGCATGCTCACGAGGACTTGAAAGAACAATTAAATACAATAACATATGAGTTGTGAGAATCATTAATTTTCTTCTGAATGCTTTCTGTACTTTTCCAATTTTCTATGGAAAGCACACACAGGTTTTATTTTTAAATATTAAAAAAAAAAAGCAGGTACAGGGTGACCACATGAGTAAGTACAAAATTAAAAGCAAGAAGGGAGATTTGTAGGTCTCTTTTACAACCATTCAGAGGTAGGCCTTTCTGCTCTGGTTGACTTATTTTATTTTTTGGTAGTACTGGGAATCGAACACAGGACCATACGCTAGGCACCTAGTGTGTGCTGGACCACTGAGTTCCACCTCATGCTCCTTCTTGGTATGGTGTGAAACAAAATGTATTTTTTATACAGATAGAATTTGAGACAGTTATTTTTTATGTATATGGGGTGCAGCCATACCATCTTGGCATCCGATCCTGTCTGATCTTGGAAACCTGGCTAGTTCTTGGATGGGAGACCACGAATACCAAGTGCTATAGTCTTGGGAGAAGGATGCAGCAGCCCACTCCCAAAACAATCAGCAATGGAAAACCCTATAAATAGCAGAAAAGCACTGACACAGTGCTGGGCATGGCACAATGTTGGGGAGTGTTTCATTCTGTTGTACATAGGGTCACTATGAGTTGGACCCGATTCCATAATACTAACATCATTTTTATGCTAAAGTAACTTTTTATGAATATGCCTTCCCAATCATAAAACTTCAAAAATGTTAAACTTTAAAACCTTTTCAAGATTACAAAATCATTATGTAATTTTTGTCGAAAAACAACTAATTATTTCTTCAGTCAGAACTGTAAATGTTCTGTTACATATTCTTCCAGATATAGTGGGGTTTTTTTTCTTTTCTTTCTTTCTTTTTTTTCCTCTAGGGATTGAAATCAGGCCTCACATGTACTAGGCAAGTGTTCTACCACTACACTACATACCCAGCCATCAAACAGATATTTTTAAAAATTTTAAACAGAGTAGGAACCAGTTGTTTTGTGACCTGCCAAATTCACATAAATACATATCTTGAACTTCTCCTCATGTCATTAAGTACATGATTTTTGATGGCTAGTCTGCATACTTATTTTGACATGAGTGTGTATGATAACTTATTCAACTTTGTTGTTGTTATGTGCCATTGAGTCGGTGTCCAACTCATAGCCACCCTATGTACAACAGATGAAACACTTGTCAGTGCTTCTCTGCTGTTCATAGGGTTTTCAGTGACGCAATGATTTTTGTGAGTGGGTGGCCAGGTCCGTCTCCCAAGCCTACAGCACCTGGTGTTCCCAGGTGGTCTCCTATCGAAGTACTAACCAGGCCTAACCCTGCTTAGCCTCCCAGATTTGATGGGATCAGATGCCACAGTGGTACAACTGCAGGCATCTTACTCAACTAGTGTCCTATTATTAAATAACTGTTCTCTAGTTTTTATCTATTAAGAATAACAATGATAAAAAAGAATAACAATGAGATCAATATCCTTAATTGCTTTTGTGTGTATGTGTCAATCAGCTTTCTGTTGCTGTGAAAAAAAAATCTGAAAATCAACTTAAAAGGGGCAAGATTTAATTTGGCCCACAGTTTTGGAGGCTTCAATCTGTGGTGGCTTGGCCCCATCACTCTGGACTGGTGGCAAGGCAGAACCATTATGGTGGGGAGTGCCTGGTGGAGCAGATGCTCACCTCATGGTGGAAGGGATGCAAGAAAAGAGAGGGAGGGACTGGGGTTCCTATGCCCCTGTATCTCTTCCAAGGCATGTGCCCAAAGACCTACCTTCCTTCCATTAGCCCCTGCCTACTCAAAGTTCCACCACATCCCAATAGCATCACAGGGTAACACCATTAAGCCTTCAGCACATGAACCTTTGGGGCACATTTAAGATCCTAACCATAAGAATGTGACTGACTTTTTTTTGTTAGTATTAGTTATTAGAACTGAATTGTTGGATCAAAGACTCTTCATTCATTTGCCAATGACATTCAGAAAGGGTGCTGCAATTTACTCTCTCCTCAGTAGTACCCATTTTGAATATTATAGTGATATAATAAATCTTGAAATCAGTTAGGGTTAATAACTCCAGTTTGTTCTTATTTTCAAGTTCTTTTGGCCTTTCCAGGTGTCTCATGGGCTGGGATTTAGCTCAGTTGGTAGAGCGCCGCTCTGTAGTCTCTGAGGTCCCGGGTTCAATTCCCAGCACCACAAAAAGATGGAGGATGTGGTAATTCACTCCCGCAGTAATCCTGAAACAATCAGCCATTGAAAACCCTATGAGGGTGGCTATGAGTTGGACATAACTCAGAGGCACCTAACAACAACAGGTCTCTCATATGTTCATATGAATTTTAGAATCACCTTTTCAATTTCTACAAAAAAAAATCTGTAGAATTTTGACTGGAATGGCATTGACCTTAGAAATCAATTAGAGGGAAATGATATTTTCTATTTTATTGTAATTTTATCTAAGTTATTTTTATAAAAATTAGTAGATTTTGTTTTCAATACTGGTGTGTTAAATCCAGGGCCTCGCATATGCTAGGCAAATGCTCAATCACTGAGCTGCATCCCTGGCCCGTTTTTTCACTTTTTATTTGGAGTCAGGGTCTCGCCTAGTTGCGCAGTCTGCCTCTGGCCTCAAACTTGTGATCCTCTTGTCTCAGCCTCCAGAGTTGCTGGGGTCACTACTAAGTAAAACAAGGGTTACTTGAATACAAGCACTGTGATTTCATGACAGTCTGACAGCTGAGATCACTCCTAACTAATAGGTGTGTAGCCTATACAGCATGGATAGGCTGGACAAAGGGCTGATTCATGTTCTGGGCAAGATGGAGCAGGATGGCCAAGATTTCATCATGCTGCTCAGAATGGTATGTGGTTTAGAACTTATGAAATGCTTTTCTCTGGAATTTTCCATTTCACATTTTTGGACCCCACCTGAGTGAGGGTAACTGAAACTGGGAGGCAAAACTGCAGATAAGGGATACTACTATATACTGTTGGATTTTGTTTAGAATTTTTGCATTCATGTTACTCTGATATTTGGCCTATTGGTTTCTTGTAATGTGTATTTTTTGGTTTTGGTATGAGGGAAATGCCAGCTTCATGGAGTGAGTCAGAAAATATTTCCCTTAAGTTTTCTAGAAAATTTGTCCACAAATATTATGATCTCTTTCTTAAATGTTGGGAAGAATTCATCAGTAAAGCAATTACTGTCTGGAGTTTTATTTGTAGGGAAGTTTTTAATTACAAATTCAGTTTTGTTAACAGAAACAGTTATTTAAGTTATGTAATTCTTCTGCAGTAACCTTTGGTAGTCCGTGTCTTTCAAAGAATTTTTCCTTCTCACTCAGGAAGCTTCTCCACACACATGCACCGATTACATTGAATATTCAAGCGGGCCTTGTATATCTCCCAGGTTTTCTCTCTTGTGGCTTTCTTCTCTAGTACTCTCTCCTGTGAACTCCACCTCTCTTGCTTTACTTAGACCCTCAGCTCTTCCTCCCTCTGCATAGTTGGGGGGACCCTCCCCCAGGCAGCAAGCTGCAGCAGCCTTAGGCTCCCTTTGCTGGTTTCAGGTCTCCAGGATCACGCTCCAGGTGTCCACTGCCTTGCAGACTGTTGTTTCTAAAATTTTGTCTTTTTCTTTGTGTGGGGTGTTTCTGGCAGGAAAATAAATCTGGTCCCTGTGAGTCCATCTTGTGTAGAAACAGAAGTCCTTCAAATGTTTTTATGTCTTCATGGCAAAAACAACAAAATCAGAAACAAAAAAACAAAACAAAACAAACAAACAAACAAAAACCAATTCCTTCTAGCAGTCCTGCAATGCTTAATATGCATTTGACAGATGCTGTGTGTCTTTGAACAGCCAATGATGCAGTAAAACAAGTTATATTAAGAATTCCTGGTAAGTCCTTGTTCCTTCGTCTATGAAAATACTAAACTGTAAAGCTCTATACAGTTAAGCATTATTATTGTCATATTTTCCATGTTGTACAAAAGCTTTATATATGCTTTAGGGTTAACATTCTGTTCTGGCTTCCACATGAGATTTAGAAGAGACTGAATAATGAAACTTGGGGAAACAGTATCATGAAATGCTTAACTTTTGTTGCTTTATCAATTATACTTGTTGTTGTTAGATGTTGTCAAGTTGTGTCTGACTCACAGTGATCCTGCGTACAACAGAATGAAACACTACCTGACACTGTACCATGCTCAGCACTATTATCAGTGCTTCTCTGCTATCCACAGGGTTTTCAATGGCTGATTGTTTGGGGATTGTTTCAGGAGTGGGCTGCCAAGTCCTTCTCCCATTTATGTGGTGATGGGAATCAAACTCAGGACCTCAGAGCTCACAGAGCAGCACTCTACCAACTGAGCTAAACATCAGCCCATCAATTATACTTAAAATTTCTAGTTTAAGGATAAGTCATTATAGATAAATATTCTGGATAAAACTACTTTAAAAGTTTACATTAAAAAAATTTTCTCTCAATGTCTTGACTTTAGAACTTTAAAAAATGTTCAAGTGAAAGAATAGGTAGCAAGAATTATAGTAATTAGTGAACATTAAGGACAAAAGTTAAAATAGCCTGTCAAAGCTGCAAATGTAAAACTCTGTCTCTTCTCACAGTCTAAATTGAATATGCTGTAATGCACCCTGAAATCTATCAAGTTCAATTATTTTATAAATCATAAAATAAGTTCTCAAAAATGATGGCAGGAATCACAGTAAGTGCTTTTGGAGCATTGAATCCATTCAGCCTTTTACTTTAAATCACTGATAATGACAATGAATACTTTAGCAAACTATTTCATAAAACTTTTTCATCCATGGTAGGTATTTTATTCATTCATTTATTTTGGTTTCAAGGGCTGAACCCAGGGCCTCATGCATGCCATTACTGTCACTAAACAACACCCCCAGCCCCTGTCATAGATATTTTAGATGTATTGTATAAATGAGAGAAAAAATAAACATCGGAGTGCCTGAAGATAAAGATGAAGACTAGGGGAAGAATTTTCCTTTCCACAGACATGCATTTCCTTATCCGGCCACCATACGGCAGTGTCACGACAAACCAGGCAATCAACCAAAAATATTAACAACCAACTCTTTCAAGACCCTCTCATTAGTATTCACAGGTAACAGTCCCCAAGGACCTAGAGATAAACGAAATAAGTAGGACTCCTTACTTGAGGAAATTCTATTCTTTTAATAATGAAAGGGGAAATGAAACTGGCCCTGTAATGAGTGCAAATACAACACATATTTTAGAAGGGTAAGGTTGTTAGTTGTCATAAAATCAACTAGGATAAAGGGGCTCAGATTCTGAATCAAGCTCTCCTCTGTGTTTTGAGTCATCCGGTTTTGATTCATACAGTTACCACATCCTATCAAATACAGAAACCAGTGAACAAGATAAATTGGACACCTGACAGCTTTCTATTAAGCAGTTTTTATAGACACCTTCACTGAAACTATTGAGCAATTTCTACTTGACTTGAATACAACTACAAGGCTGAAATTTCCTGTAAGAAAAAATGATTACTTACTATCGTATCAATTTGGAGAGTCCCAAGTTCAGTGTAAACAAGCAAAGTATATTTGCCCCATAGGAAATGTATGGCATCAGACAGAGTTCATCCTTTCTTCTGCTTCTTTCAAACAAATACATTCTACAGCAACTAACAAGGAAGCTGGCCACTGGGAGTTATCTTTTAGGAGGGAAACTCTTAAGGCTGTTTAGAAAACACCCATAAAACCTTTGACACATGCTGTAGCACAGATGAACCTTGAAGACATTCTACTAAGTGAAATAAACCAGTCACATAAGGACCAATATTGCATGATTCCATTCACGTTGGAATCTTAGAGTAGTCAAATTCATAGGGATAAAGTAGGATGGTGGGTGTCAAGAGCCTAGGGGAAGAGGGAATGGGAAGTTAGTGCTTAGTGGGTCCAAAATTTCAGCTGGGGAAGATGGAAAAATTCTAGAGATGGAGGTGGTGATAGTTGTTCAACAATGTGAGCGTACTTAAGGCCGTGTTTGTTGTTGTTAGGTGCTGTGGAGTTGGGTCCGACTCACAGTGACTCTATGTACAAATGAAAAACCACTCCTCAACACTGTGCCATGCCCAGCACTATGTGAGGGCTTCCCTCTATTTATAGGGTTTTCGATGGCTGCTTGTTTTGGGAGCAGGCTGCCAGGTTCTCTCATTTCTGTGGTGATGGGGATCGAACCTAGGGCCTCAGAGAGTGCAGAGCAGCACTCTACCAACTGAGGTGACCCCAGCCCCACTAAACGGAATAGACCAATACAATTAAAAATGGTTAAAATAGGCTGGGCGTGGTGGCACATGAATCCCAGTGGCTTGGGAGGTGGAGGCAGGAGGATCCCAAGTTCAAGACCAGAAGCAGTCTGCATAATTTAGCAAGACCCTGTGTCAAAAAAAGTTAAAAAATGAGCTGGAGGCGGCAGCTCAGTGGTTCAGCACTTGCAAAGCATGCAAGTGCGAGGTCCTGGGTTCAACCCCCAGTACCACAAAAAACAAAGAAACAAACAAAAAGAAAATGGTTAAAATACTAGATTTTGTGTTATATATACTTGAACACATTAAAAAGAAACAATAAAATAATAGCTCTTAATATTTCTTTTCTAGTATTATAAAATCAGTGTATGTACATTGTAGAAAATAGAAAAAGAATTAAATAGAAATTATAAAAGAAAAAAGAAATAAAAATTACTGGCCTAATCACTCTTAACTTTTGCCCAATTTTTTTCTAATAATTTTTCCTTCCTTCTTCTATTCCTTCCTTCCTTCTTTCCTACCATCCATTCATTCATTTTCTTTTTCTTTCTTTCTTTTTTTTTTTTTTTTTTTGCTGTTTTGGGGGGTGAGTGAGGCTGAACCTAGGGCCTCATGCATACTTTTGCAAGTGCTCTACCATGGAACCACACTCCCAGCCCTTTTTTATTTTTTTTATGTTGAGACAGGGTCTTGTAAAATTATGTAGGCTGGAAATACCCAATTCATTTTTCTTATTGACTATTTCCCATTTATTATGGAAAATAATGTCCTTCATTCTATAATGCTCCTTTATCCCCCTATGCTACACCATAAAACATAGCGTTTAACAAACTAAAATGGCTATTTTAGTAATAATAACCATCTATTGAATCTTTACTATGTGCTTGGCACTATAAGTGTTTTTCATCTATTAATTACTTCTAATAATGCTAGGAAGGAGGTACCAGTATTATCCAATTTTACTGATGAGAAACTAAATAGTTAGGTAATTTGCTCAAGGTCACTCAGCTAATAAGTGTCTGGCTGAACCAGGATTTGAATCCAGGCTATCTGGAACTGGAGCCTATTTCTGAAATGACACATATTTCCAGAAATATGGACCATACCATTCTGGCTTATGTTCAGAACCTGGCATGGTGGATTATGCACCCAAACATTTAACAAACATAAAAATTAAAAAGGGGAAAAAAGAGGTGCAAGAGATGGAGTCTAACTTGCATTTGGTATGCTTCCACCAAGTACAGAAACTACATTTTGTCTAATACACAGGAGTATAGACAATTAAAATGTGTGTGTCCACGTATAACACAGAATAAGAATCTGGCTACTCAATACTATATATACATACATACATATACACACACACACATACCCATACACATATTAAAAAGGTTAAACTGAGAATTTGAAATCAGGTTGAGTTATTGTCTAAGCACATGAAAATGAGATGCTAACACCTTAATGGCATTTAAAAAACAAGAAAAGCCATAATGGTGGCTTTAACATTTACTGTGATTTTATTTTTTCCTTGAGCGTCACATTCCATTTTGAAGTGGTATGAAAGGTTTAGTGATTTTCAACCTATTTCCTGACCACTTTCTAGAAACCTATGGCATTGTTAGGAAGACAAATCATGCCCATGCAAAAAATTTGAATAGTCACCCAAGGTCAGATAACCTTAAGAGTCTAAAAATGTAGTGGATACTAAAGAAATAAAGGTAATAGAAATCCAGAGAAACAGGAGAATATAATATCTGAATCTGAACTGGCTGGGAATTCTTTATGAAGGAGATCAACTTACATTAAGCCAGAAGAATGGACAGTATTACAAAAGAGGAAAGGCATTTTAAGTAAGTTTGAAATTTCAAGAACTAACATTACTCTCAGTGATGGGCAAAACTTTCTGGCAGCTTCAGATTTCTGTCTTTCCAGCATGGTAGTCCCAGGAGAAAGACTTGTGTCTGCTCCTAGCATCCGTGCAGCAATCCAGGGCAGTATTCTGAGTTTTCCTGTTTGGCACACCCCACCATCTCTGACCTGATTACTTTCTCAGAAAAATGAGTTGCTATAATAGGCCAGGTCTAGGTCTTGGACTCACTCCAGTGAACACACAGAAGAGAGTACACATAGTTCCTCAAAAGAAATAGGGTGGAGGGCTCTCAAAAACTGCAGCTCTCTATGTCACCTTAATATCAGTGGCATCTCCGATTCCCTCCCATGAAGCCCACCATGACTATTTTGCCCTTCAGTCTCTTTATTGTTCCCTGATCATACTGTGTTTGCTCCACACTCTTAAGTCCAAGCCTTTGCTCATGCCATTTATCTCTACTAGAATACAACTACTTTTGCTTTCTGCTTTCCTTACTCACACTTAACTCAGTCACTCCCTTTCAGGAAGCACTCCCTGCCAGTTCAGATACTGCATTTTCCTGCTTCTCTGCATTCCTGTGGCCCTGTGTAGGAAGAACTCCCGTAGCCTCCTCACCCACATCTCCCATTTGTTCTACCACCCTTTTATCTATTATATGCACACAGGTGTGTAGGAATATATGTCCTTTATCATTAGTTTATATTTTTGTGAACCATTTGAGAACACAGCACAGACATGAAGCCCATCATTCCTAGATAACCAGAATAGATTTCCCCAAAACATAACCACTCTCCAATTCTCTAGGCCCAAGAAATCAACACCAATTTCACACCGCTACTGTATTAGTCACCTTTTCACCACTATAATGATTGGCTCAGTTGGTAGAGTGCTGCTCTGCACTCTGAGGCCCTGAATTCAATCCCCAGCACTGCAAAAAAATGGGAGCAGGATCTGGCAGCCCACTCCTGAAACAACTAGCCATGGAAAACCCTACAGATAGCAGAGAAGTACTGACATAGTGCTAGGCATGGCACAGTGTTGGAAGTGTTTTGTTCTGTTGTTCATAGGGTCGCTATTAGTCGGACCTCACTCGACAACACCTAACAACAAACAACAAGGAAATACCTAACACAGAGTACTTATGAAGAAAATGAGGTTTATTTACATTACAGTTTTAGAGGTTCAAGGTCTGATCCCAGGGGCAGTCTCATGAGTTTAACCTCTAGTGAAGGTGGCACATGTTGGCACATTGGGACAGAGCATGTATAGGAGCAAGTGGTGACGTGTTGAACAGAAGCAGAGGGAAAAAGAACAGGCAGGGCCAAGCTTGCTCCTTTTATAACAACCCTGTAAGGAGGACTACCAAAGGGTTGCGTGAAAAATACATCACACCCCCAGTGATCTAAGGCTTTACACTAGATGCCACTTCCCAAAGATTCCACCAGCTTCCAGTAATGCCACCCTGGGGACCAAGCCTTGAATCACAATGGAGGCCGCAAAACATATGCAAACCATAGCACCCATTTAACGCACAATCCTCATTCAGTCTTCACCAGCTGTCCCCTAAATATCTTGTTTTACTTTCTGGGCCAGAATTCTATCCAGGAACATGCATTGCATCTAGCCATCACATCTCTTCAGTCTCCTCTGATCTAGATAGTCCTCCACTCTTTCCATCTTTCTTGTCCTCCACAGTTTAAAAAGTACAGGCCTCACATTCTGTGGGCGATCCTCAACCTGTGTCCAGGGTTCTCCCATGCACAGTCAGAATCAGGTCTTGCTTTCTTGGCAGAAACACCATAGAAATGATGTCGTGCTCGTCCTAGTGGATCGCATCAGATGGCGTGTGATGTCATCCCAGCAGGCTAACCTCAGTCATCCATCATATCGGAATCTGCCAGGTTTCTCCACTGTAAAGTCATCATTTTCATTTGTTTAATGGATTAGTATTTTGTGGAGAGATATTCCAAGATTACCTCAATACCTTGTTCCTCATTATTAAATTTCTACCTACCATCTTTAGTCTCCTTGAACACTCCACCTTCATCAACCACTACTGAGGCCGTTGCAAACTGGGGCTCTCCTAACTTCTTCATTTCTTCTATACTTACAACTTATTCTAATGTAAGGAAAGGATTTTCATTTATTTGTTTATATAACTATTTGGACTCATGGACTTCTGTTTATTTGCTCCTTATCTTCTTATTTTTATTTCATTTTTTTTTTTGAGATGAGGTCTTGCTATATTGCCCAGGCTGGTCTTACACCTCTGAGCTCAAGTAATCCGCCTGCCTCAGCCTCCTAAATTCTGGGACTTATAGGCACATTCCTGGAGCTATGGTCCATCCCTGCCATATTTATCCAGTGGGAACCCTTTTCAAGATGGCTCCTGTGTCTTCTTGACATGTTCCCATTATTTTTGAGCATTTTCCAACTTTTTGGTACTAGATATCTCAGGCTCATCTTGTGCTTTCTCTGCTCCAGCCTGGAATCATTCATTTCTCTGAGCCCTAAGTTCCTTTCAATGGAAGACAGAATTTAGAAATCAAGATCAGGGGACTTGGTGCACTCTTTGCCACTGTGAGAAACAAATGCTTTTAGGACTTCACAAGGTACAGTTAGTAAATACATTGTGGGTATACACACACACACACACACACACACACACCTGTAAATACTTAGGTGCTGTCGAGTTGGATCCAACTCATAGCGACCCTACGTACAACAGAACTAAGCGCTCCCAGACACCGTGCCATGCCTGGCACTATGTCAGTGCTTCTCTGCTATTCATAGTATTTTTGATGGCTGATTATTTTGGGGGGATTGTTTCAGGAGTGGGCTGCCAGGTCCTTCTCCTGTTTTTGTTGTGCTGGGGATCAAACCCAGGGCCTCAGAGCGCGCACAGCAAACATGCTACCAACTAAGCTAAACCCTACCCCATAAATCTATATATATACATATAAAAACATGAGTTCATATGATCCCTACAATTCTAATCCAATGCCTTAGGCTCCTTTCTAGTTTTCCCTCTTTTCATGTAATAAATACTTTCTCCAACTTTTTCAATGTACTTATTCATTCAATTGATTTGTTTGTTCTATGTAACTAATCCCTGATACCCAGGCTGTCCTCCCTGCCTGCTACCTCCACTCTCTACCCCTGTAGCACCCTGGGTTCTTGCTGATGCACCTCTGCATGGCTACTCCCTTACTCCTTTAAAGTGCCTGCATGTTCTTGGATGTTACCAGGCATGAAAACACTACTTCTTAAAAGGGGATTTATTGGCATTTTCAATGATACAATTCTTCATTATGAACTCTCCTGCAACTGCAAGAAGGTTGACATCCCTGCTCCCCACCACTAACTGCCAGGAGTGTTTCCAGTCATGGTGGCCATGAAAAATGACTCCACACATTTCTGAATACTGCCTTGATACTCAAAATGTGGCTCTTGGACCAGCAATTTCAGTGTCATCTGGGAACTTGTTAGAAATTTGAAAGGCCCTACCCCAAACCTACAGAATCAGGAACTATATTTTAACAAGATCTTGGGTGATTTATAAACACACTAAACAGAAACAGACAACTTGTTGAAAACTATTTCCCTGTAGAAACTCTTCCATATGCATATCAGCAGGCATGTACAAAAATGTTCATATTAGAGATGCTGAACATCTGCAGTGCAGTTATGCTTATGATTGAGAATCATTAACCTAGAGACTTTCTGTAAAAGGAACCTGGCAGCCAGAGGGGTTCAAGTCATCTTTGTAGCCAGTTATCTAGATATGCATCAATAAAACTGCTTAAATAGGTTTGATGTCTCAAAAGGGTTCAGTTACATGCAACTGAAAGAGTCCTAAGAAGATAAGAGTTGGACCAGACTATACATGGACTTACTGGTAGGGATGAAGAATGTGAACAGATATTTCCAAGTAGAGGTCTGTAACTGGATTACCTCAGTTACCAAGAGGTTGATTCTTTCAACCTTTTGGACAACTACATGGAGACTGAGCTGGGCTTAAACCCAGCTGGTCACCTCTAGGCTTGAACAATTTTGCCCATTTATTTAGGGTGCTACTGATCATTTTCTATGTGTGTTTGGTGAGAAAAGGATTAGGAATAATTACTACTGTCAGCAACGGGAAACCACTGGGTTTGATTCTCAGCACCAAAATAAAATAGAATAAAATAAAAGACAGACTCTTTATGAATGGATTAGTGTTGTTATTGTCAGAGTGGGTTCATTGTCCTGAGTGGGTCTGTTACAAAAGCGAGTTGGACTTCTCTCGTTTCTTCACATGGATCTCTTGCCTCTTCACCTCTATCACAGGAGGACACAGAAAAACCCTTGCCAGATGCCAACCTCTTGACCTTGGACTTCCTAGCCTCCAGAACCTGAGCAAAATAAACCTCAATGCTTTATAAATTGCTCAGTTTCAGTATTCTGTTGTAGCAACAAAAAAAGACAAATATGATGATTCTATCTACATTTTTTTGAGGATACACTGTACTGTTTTCTACAGTGTCTAAACCATTTTACACACTCCCAAACAGTGCACAAGCATTTCCGAGTTGCTGAGATTATAGGCATGTGCCACCATGCCCGGCTGCTGCCGCCTCTTCCTCCTCTTCTTCTTCTTCTCCTCCTCCTCCTCCTCCTCCTCCTCCTCCTCTTCCTCCTCCTCCTCCTTCTTCTTCTTCTCCCTCTCCCTGTCGTCGTCGTCCTCCTCCTCCTCCTCCTTCTTCTTCTCTTTAATTTTTTGATGGAAGTTATCCTAATGGATGTGAAGTGGTATCTCATTGTGGCTCTGATTTGCATTTCTCTGATAATTACTAACGTTGAACATATTTTCAGGTGCTTGCCAACCATTTTTATATTTTCTTGGAGAATGCCTAATCAAGGCCTGTGTCCACTTTGTAATTTTATTATTGTTGAGTCATAGCAGTTTTTTAAATTCTATCTTTTTGAAATATACAGAACATAATTGTTATTTATGGGAGTTTTTTTTTCTTTTTCTTTTTTTCCTTTGCCAGTATTGCACAACTGAATGCAGAACTTCCTACATGCTAAGCAAACACTCCCCCAGCCACCAGTTTTTAAGTTTTTTTTTTTCTTGTTTTGACACAAGGTCTTGATAAGTTACACAGGCCACCTCAGGCCTCAAACTCAAAATCCTTCTGCCTCAGACTCCCAAGTTCCTGGGATTACAGGTGTGTGTCATGGTACCTGGTTAGGAATACTTTATATATTCTGGACCTTAGCCTTTTTTCACATGAACAATTGGTAAATCTTTTCATCCCGCAAGTTGCTTTTCACTCTGCTGATTGTGTCCTGTGATGGACAGAGGTTTTTAATTTTGTTGTAGTCTAGTTTATCTGTTCTCACTTTTGTTTGGTGTGCATTTACTGTCGTATCCAAGAAATAATTACCAATCCAATGTCAGGAAGCTTTTTTGCTTTTGTGTTTTTCTATCTTTCCTTCTTTTCTCCTTTCCTTCCTTCCTTCCTCCCTTCCTTCCTTCATTTCTTCCTTCCTTCATTTCTTTTCTTTCTTTGGTTTGTCAGCTCCCTCCCTATTTGGGGTAAATAGACATTTCCTTTATATCTCTCCAGGAAAGTACACAACCTATGTGTTAACGACACTAAACACAATCCTCTCTATAAAAGAGCCTTTATCATCTAGAGCAGTGATGCTCCACCTTGGCTGCTCTGGAACTTTCTGGAGAATCTCTATAAAACATCAATATGTAGTTTTCACCCCCAGAGATTTCTGTGTGGTTGTTCTGGGGCACAGTCTGAGCAACGGTCCTTTTCTTTTTTTTTTTTTGTTTTTGTTTTGTGGTACTGGGGGTTGATCCTGGGGCCTCACGCCTGCATGCTTTGCAAGTGCTGGACCACTGAGCTGCGCCCCCAGCCCTTTTATTTTTTTTTCCTTACTTCCTGAGACAGGGTCTCGCTAAGTTATATAGACTTCCTCTGGTCTCGAACTTGCAATCCTCCTGGCTCCGCCTCCCAAACCACTGGGATTACAGACGTGCGCCACCACGCCCAGCTGGCAACGGTCCTTTTCAAAACTCCTTGGGTGACTCTACAATACAACCAAGGATGAGGATCATTGTGTGGAGATTTCCACCATTAAAAAATTAAGTAATAGTTGATTGTGTAATGGTCACAGATGTTGCTGTTTGTTTGATGTACTTGTTGTTGTAAAAGCTAGCTTGTAGATTTAAGCAGAAAAACACACACATTCCGATATGTTTCTAATTCAATGTATACTGTCTCCACAATATTTAATGATGGAGAGGGAATCTTACCTCAAGGATTTATAGATTTTTGAAGAACTCCTAATTTATTAACTGCCTTGCTATTATTTTTAAAATTATATCATATGTCCCTTTGATATATATGATATATGGCAAGTGTTTTATCTTAATGGCATTGTCTTCTGACTCCATGACATGTATTAAAAGAAGAAAGTACTGGCAAATGAAACATGCTAAAGAACTGTAAATAAGCCTAGAATTATTTTAGAAGTGGAACTCTTTATATTTCAGAACTGAATACCCAGGTTGCAGATAAATCTCCTTATTTCTTTCTTAAGCTACTTAGTTTTGAAAAATATGACTGTTCGTCAATTATAATTTTACACATTCTGAGCAGAAGGACAACTAGAAACTGAAATTCAGCATCACAGACTGAGGACACAGGGAAGTCTGGGCAGGGGATAAAGCAGAGGATAAAGAAAGGAAAAGAAATGCTGCTTGTTTTTATGTTGGAGTTGAGCCCTGGTAGCTGAGATGTAAAGTAATGGACTTGATAGGCTATGTTCAGGAATTATTTGGTAGCAAGATATTGTATCTGCTTTTCTTTAGATAGATCTTACAGTTGTTACTTCACAAAGTCATATACTAGCCACAGGTAGCTAAATCCCATGCCTGTTTAGCATTAGAGGAATATAAATTGTATATGATGAAGAGATGCCCTTTAAATATTTTCCCCTGTATTCTCCACCAGTAGTTCTCAAACCTTACTGGGCATTGGAATCACAAGGCAGGCTTGTTAAAACATGGATTGTGGGGCTCCCTTGCCAAAGTTCCTCCTATGTGGTAGTTCTAAGACAAGCCCCAAGCATTTCCAGTTCTAACTAGTTCAGAAGTGGAGCTGCTGCTGCTGTGGACAGAGAAAAGGATCCACACTTTGTGAACAACTGTTTTACAGAGTTTGAGCACCCTCATTCTGAGAATCCCAAATCTGAAATGCTCCAAAATCCAAAACTCTTCAGCACCTACACATCACAAGTGGAAAATTTTATACCTGAGTTGCAGTGAAAACACTAACACTAAAAATATTGTACAAAATTACCTTACCTTATGTGTATATGGTATATATAAAACATTAATGAATTTCCTGTTTAGGCTTGGGTTGCATCCCTAAGATACCTCATTATATACATACAAATATTGCAGAATATGAAACCCGAAACACTTTCCATCCCGAGGATTTCAAATAAAGGACATTTTGCCAATAGTATCACCTTTAATGCTGACTCACAGGTGTCTTCTATTATTCCTAATTCTTGAATTTTTGGTGCATCTTTCAAACTCATTTTTACTTGACAGATATATTGCTTTTTTTTTTATCCTTTCATTTAAACAAGGTTTCAAACTGATACCTGCTTTTATTTTAAAACTGAATAAAAAATCCTGCTTAATGATTCCCAGTTGGGAACAGATGTGTCGGACACATAGATGTGTTCTAGGTACAAGGTCTTGTAATCCTTTGTATGGATACATTTGATTTATATTCCGTTTCTAACTATAGTAGTGAATTTCCTAGTACTGCCACCTTCCCAAATTTTGAATGTGAATTGTGAATTGTGGAAGTGGGAATGGCTGGTAGGAAATAAAGATTAAGTGCATAAAGGGAAGTCAATTTTATTAATATAACCTGTGGATTTCAAGTATTCATGCCACTTTACCTTATGAGTAATCAAGAATTCACTGTAGCTGTGCTTTTCTGTTGAAATTTTCCCTTTTGAAAGCTCTACATAGCAGCTTAATGATAATTTCTATTGCCCTGGAGGAACCTCTAGAAACTGGCTGTAGGTTTCTTAAGTATGAGTTCCATGTGCTGCTGTACTGCCTAGGACGGAGGGTAAGCATGCTGTATAAAACGTTTGTGGTAAGGCCCAAAGGGGACACAATCTGTGAGGTATCTAAAAGCACTGGAAGCATTCTTACCACTGTGACGCCAGACAGAGAAGAAAAGGAGGGACATGTGACTTGGAAAATGCTGGAATTTTCTGCCTTTATCTTTAAAAAGCGCTTACCACTGACCAGTTAGAGTGGGTGCCCCCTATGAACAAAGGAGGAGAAAAACAGAAAACAAGAGCCAGGTCTGGTGGCACGTGCCTGTAGTTAGTCCCAACTGCTCAGGAGACTGAGGCAGGAGGAGCCCAAGAGTCTCAGCACAATCTAGCAGCAAAGCAAGATCTCATCTCATGAACACAAAACCTCTTGGATGTCATGAAATCTCGAAGGATATGTTAAAATAAAAATTGGACCAGTTCATATCAGGAGGGACTAAGAGCAGGGGCCCTGCAAAAATGGGAGTTCATGAGCGCAGAACCACCAATAGCACAAGACTAAAACACTCTTAGGAAAGAGTGAATGCAACGTCCGATGTTATTAAAGAAGGGGGAAAGAGAATGCCTTGGGATTTTAGGAGAATAGGTTCATATTAAAAGCTTAAAAAGATAACTAAATTAGCCCTAACCATTGCCCAATCACCAGGAAATGTGCAAGTCCACTTAACTTTCTACAGAGAAAACTGGGTTGGACTAACTTAAACATTTTCTATAATAATAACAGGATGATTAGAGAAATGGAACATCCACATATTCACTCTAGGACATTTGGATTCTTCCTTTGTCTATAGAGATTACATCCTACCAGTTGGCTGAATAGAGTCTTAAAGACATTATCTGGGAAAATGGACCAAATATTCATGTACTCTTAAGTAAGAAAGAGGGCATAGAGTTTGCTGCCTGTCATGTTAGAACTGTGACAATA